>JAJJWW010016417.1:0-122326 GCA_023531295.1 Papaver armeniacum | reverse complement strand
CTAGTATGGCTGTTCTAGTCAATGGATCACCGGGAAAATTCTTCAAACCTCTCTCTAGAGGCCTACGGCAGGAGACCCTCTTGTCCCGTATCTATTTCTCTCTCGCATGGAAGCTCTCTCTGTGTGTCTCGACTCGCAACAGTCCTAACAACAAATCAATGGGAGTCAAACTTTGTAAGGATGCTCTAAACTATTAATCATCTTCTCTTTGCTGATGATCGCATGGGATATTCAGCAACCTACGGGAATGCAATAATCTCATACATATCTTCCAGAGTTTGGAAAGTCCTAGGGCAACTAATAAACTACCAATCATCTTCTTTGGCAAATACAGCCCTTATACGCACAAATATAAGTAATACTACAAGTTCATCGGATAAACACAACCTACGGATATCTTGGATCTCAGCTCTTCTCTACCAGGAGTAAAATCCAAGCTTTCAAACCTTGTGGGACAAACTTAAATTTAGATTGGCTGGATGGAAAACAAATCTCTCACTGCAGGAAGATGACAATGATACAACGAGAACTTACTCACAACTAGCATATATCGGATGAACTGCCAAAATCCCAAAGGCTACTTGCAAGGAGATCAATGCAATCAAAGGACTTCTTCGAATAAAGATCGGGAGAAATCGAAAGGAGTTTATTATTTTGCTTGGGATGTCATAATAAACCCAAAAGAGTCCGGGAGGGTTGGGTTTCAAGAATATGGAAATTTTCAATATGGCCATGCTTACTAAGATTGCTTGGAGACTAGTCTACAACTGCATTCTTTATGGAGCAAATCTACCATGAAGGCCTCCCATTACCCCAACATCAAGTCTTAAGATTAGAAACCAAACCAAAAGTACCGACTCTTGGATATGGAAAGGAATACTGGAAGGAATAGCAATGTTTCAACAATACTACATTTGGAAGGTGGGCAATGGCTTGAAAATTCATATTTGGAAAGGACAGATGGATTCACAATTTCTCTGGAAGACTCATAAACCCGCCCTTGCCCAACCAACCTCAACAATGTAAACCAACTTTTCAACACCAATGGAGTTTGGGACACCTCTCGTCCTAAACCAATGGTTCACACCCGAAACTCAAGCCCTCATCCTTCAAACCCCACATAACCAAATTTGAAAGGGTCAAGTCGAATGGTCTCTCACCACCAACAAAAATTTTCGTCAAGTCCTTATATGACAAGCAGATAAGGTGAGAAATATGCTATGGATATTCAAATAGCCCCCCGGAGTAAAATCTGAGTCTTGATAATACCAATCCAAAGAATCCATCTATTCATCTCGGGAAATGTGCTCTGCGTATTCTGCCCACTAATGCCAAAAAACAACAGCATCCCTAATTACATTGATCCAATATGCCTCTTTTTGCAAGAATGGAGAAGAAGATACAACACATGTACTAATATCCCCGCCCGTCGTCAAGTTTGGAAAAGGCTATTTGGAGAACACCATAATCTATTCACCACCTTCCACTCTTCCCATCACCAAACACTGGGTTCCTGGGTAGACAACACAATACTACTGAATGACACATATGCAACGATATGTCAAGTCTATCCGGGAAAGCAAGATGTGGATTGGGTCAGAAGATTACCCCATCGCCTAATGCCACTGTCAGAGATTACACAACATCTATGCAACTATCTCCAGATCCACCATAAAACTGGAGCATATCATGAATAATTCTATTACCAGCTTAACCAATACCAATCACTCTAAGAGATCATAATCAACACAACCGTTATTCGATAAATTTGGAATCACTATTAGCATGCATATTGATCCCCGCCGATCAATACCAGTGCAATAGTGAAACACATGCTTTTACTAACTATTCTCTGTTACTATGACCTTCTCGGTAAATGTATGGGAACCCGTAAACTACAAGGACTTCTGGCCCCGGAATCAAAGCAGAGTAAACGATCAAGCGAGGAGAGCTAAACTAGCACTCTCATGGGGAAAAAATGCAGATGCCAACATCACTTTTGTTTGCGAGTCCAAGACACTCTTACCAAACCATCAAAGCAAAATACAATTGGGAAGTTCAAGAAAGATTCACGGAGTCAAACTACCATCAACCAAAAAAAGAATATCAAAGCCAACCAATTACTTTTGTTCTTGGGAACCTCACTTAGAATCACTCCTCAACAAAACTATGCGGCTATTAACTTAGCTAATCGCCGCAGACAGTCTCCTTTCTTCACCGACTCTATATGGAGAGGAGAAAATTTATCTACTATCATGCATGTTTTACAAATTCCTCGAATCGGTTTGATCCGAATTTATGTAAAAACACTAATTCGATTTTGAGAAATGATCCGTTGCTAGAGCTAACACAGGTATCACAACGGATGTAACCGAGGGCAGGCTTTTTGCTAAAGGCCGTTACTCTCTTTTTCGTATAAAAAAAAAAAGTCTTAGTAGTGCTACTGCTTGAGCAATGTTCCCCTTTGTTGGGTGGATGCATTATATAGAGCATGCAAACGATGCTTTCCGTGAAACTGTGGGATAGTGACATAAGATTAAGTAGATCCTTAGGCTAATTGACCATTATGGCATTTTAAATACTTGAAATAAGATGCATGACATGACTTCTTAGATATTGATGTTTATTTTACATTAGGAAGATTCTATGGGATTCATAGATTTGTTACATAATAAACCTTTATGGAACCAGTTTCATCTTACTTTATGCCTTGATGAAACTGGTTTCATTTTGCACACTTAGACAAAATATTTTATTTTTTCTTCTTTTTGAAGCATAAATTTTTTTTTTTTCATATGTATGTATCTAGTTTCATCTAGTATATTCTAATGGATATATATTTTTCTCAGAATGCATTTGGTATCATCCTGCATATTTATTTATTTTTATCTTCAAGGTGATTCTGATGTTTGTTATATTTTTTTACGATTGAAGATGGTGGTGACAATTTTGTGGTGTTTGTTAAGGTTGAAAATGTCGGCATATATGTATATTTTAAACGATGGTAGTATAATTTTTCCTATCTCATTTTAAGTCAGGATGCAACCAATTTTATTCTAGCTATTTTTTTTTATTAATTTATATTTTTTAACTTTAAGTTAAGATGTATCCAGTTTCATCTTAGTTATTTTCTCGAATAAATTTTTTTTTGTTTTTATGCCAGGATGTAACTAGTTTCATCCTTACTAAATTTTTTCGGAAAAAAACTTTCGAATTTACTACCAATAATGGATCTGGTTTTGTAGATTATTTAAAACCCTTTCTAAAAATATAAGTTTTATTAAAATCCGATATATATTTTGGAAGTTATGATGTGATTTGTTTTTGAATTTGATGAAAGAGAAAATTAAAGGAATATAAAGATGAGGTTATAAATGTCAAGACTTCTTCATGTCCATTTCACCGGACTTTAATTTTGCCCATCCACTAAACCCAAACTTTTACTATTCCTGTCCATTTGACCCATTTCTTCATATTGTTTTTCTTTTGTTCGTTGATTTTCATCCTCATAGTATCCAATTTCCAACACTGCTCAAGCCTAGAATTATATTAGCAGTTTAAGTTAAGACTGATGATTCAGGTTAACTAAATATCTGGATTGTGCTATCCTGGGATATCGCCCGTGCGGGTTGGGAAGATTACTTAAGCGTACCAAAAAAAAGATACAATAACTCTACATTTACTTGGGAGAAATCCCGAAATGATCACCGACAGATACAGACCACAGGATCCTGATGTTAAAAGTGCTGCAGGGACCGTCCAATTTTTCTTCAGTAGCTTCGACGGTGGAAAGCTCGGTGTGTCTAGCACAGCCGAGAAGGAAAAGAAACGACACTAAAACCCATGCAAAAGAAACCGATTCCATAGAGAACATTAATACAAAGTGCATCAATGGACCACCCCTGCAGTGCTTGACCCGCTAGATAAAAGCCTTTGACTAGTGTGTTCAAAAGAGTCAAAAATGACTGAAGCTCACTTTTTAAGTTTTTCGATGACAAACCAAACCACACAGCCATCAGGATGGAACACAAAATATATTCAAGACTCGGTAGTCAAATACCGATTTCTGAGAAATTGTTTAAAATTCAGAAATAATTTTTTAATTCAACCAAGCCGAAAGTCTAAATATCTATTTTAAAACCAAATACAGAACTATATGAAAACATAGCCTTTTTTTTTTCCCTTTAATTTTATAAGAGCTTAACTATTTCAAGTTCACAAATTCTTAAGGTATGAAAGAAAAATAATATTTCCCAATTATGTATTCTCTCCTTCCATATTATAAATTGCTTGGTTTAATAATTTTTTTTATGTTTTTTCTTTTTTTTTACCTTTTGTATTTTCTCAATACAATTTTTCGGACAAACATAAATAACCTAATTTAAGAATGATTAATTGGGGATATTTTACTGTAGCTGTTGGCATGGTTTTTTTTAATAATTCATCGACCATCTTAAGTTTTCATTGAAAACTATGTTTATTGTATCCCCTAATTAATTTTTTTATCCCCAATTAATCATTATAATTTAACAAAAAAGGATTTTAATTGGGCCTCCACTAGAGGACAAAAAAAGTCACCCTACCCTAATTTGGGTCACCCATTTTATTTTTTTTCTCTAAATGGCTAAAATGCCCCTAAATAATTAGTGATAATCTTACTTAATTAGAGTTTAACTCTTCTTTTTTTTGCATTTTTTTTTGGCCCAGATTTGTATGAAAAATCGTAATGGTATTGAAGTGTTTAATCACTGCAAATAGTTGTTAATGTTTGAATGCTTCTTGATCGACTTTTAACAAACTGATTTCCTATAAAAGAGCGTTATCTTCTTCGAAGAGTCATTAATAGCGGAAATGTACGACAGTTTGGAGTCTTCATATACATAATCAATTCCCTGACGACCCTTTGAAAGAGTCGTTATTTTTTTTATTTTTTATATGACGACTCCAAGCAGTCGTTATTTTTTTTGAAGTGTCAGTTAATGATTTTATTCTCTAAAAGATTCGTTATCTTCAAGAGTCATTAAGGGTATAAATTCATTAAAGGGCTAAATGTAATAGACTTGAATATGACCATGACGACCCTTAAAGTCGTTATTGTCTTTGAAGGGTCGTTAATCTAGAGTCGTTATTTGAAAGAAAACAAAATAGTCAAAGGAAAAACAATATTTTCACAATCGGATGAATACACCCCTGGTAAATTTGGGTTGCAAATAAAAAGTCAAGGCCCCCAATTAAAATTTATGACCCCCAATTAAATTAGGATAAATAAGTGCGTGTCATCAAAGGCATTCATGTTTAAAAATAAAAAAACCTTTGAAAGAACACCAAATTGGGATATTGTTACTGTAGTTGTCGGCATGGTTTTCAATGATGGATTTTCTGGAATTGAATCAGGAGGCCGTGCATCCAATTGTGGCGTGCACCCTAGTTTGCATAATAGCAAGAAGAAAAAATAAGACCTAACGCGTCACGCTGGGAGAGAACCATAAATCACAATTAGCATGACTCAAAGTAATGCTACAACGACCACGGAGCCCGAGTCATGAAGATTTGGGGTGAAATAAAAGTCCATCCAAAGAGGGGCCTTTAGTTGAAAACTAAGGTAAGAAGCTCTACTAAGGAGTGCAAAACTCACTGGGCGCGAGGTACACGGGGCTGAGTCAAGAGTGTCTCTGGGCTGAGCAGGTGTCGCCGCTCTGGGATAAGTCTTGACTATGATGCACTTGGTCCAAGAAACCCCCTTAGGGTGCTTCTCGTAACTACAAGCTATATCGTCGGAGGGGGATAAGAGGTTGCAAAACAATTGATTGTTGCATCACTTAATGGGAAGATCCCACCCTAACCCTTTAAGAGGGGTACGCTTCCTTGAAAGGGCAAATGTGGAAATATAAGGACGGCACCCTATTAGGGAGCCGAATTGTGTCAAAAGACGTAAATATCATGGGCCGTGACTCAAAGGAGAGCATAGGACTTTTGTATTTGCGCATCAATGTATCTGCAGAGGCGATAATACAAGAGATGATAAGGCGAAATCAATGGGCTCATTACATGAAAGTATAAAGACGTCCCGCGATTTCGCCGAACAAAAACAATTATTATATATAGGCAAAATAAGACTCTAATTAGGGAGGCACAATAAGACCTCACGAAAGAAAGAGTAAAATTAATATTATCTTTTTAAAAGATACAAGAGGACGTATAGATGCGAAAATAATAACAAAAATATAGGCTCGAGGAAGAGATGAAACACACTCATAAGGTACAACAAATGAGGTAATTCATATATGATACTAAATATTATCGATGTATAACAGATGTATACGAATGCATAAATGATAGGTTACCGCATATAATAGATACACACATGAATGCTAGCTTTGTATATAACATATGGTATTAAACAACATATGTATAATTCAATCATCTGACGACGAATAACAGAGGCAAGAATGAGAATGCAAGCATATAAAGGAATTTTATTCGCCCCCATATGATAGACTCACGTGCATTATATATTACTATTGATTTTATGTGTTACATGTCAACACATGAGGATATATGCTATTATCTATGGAAGAACACTTTTCTTTCAATTAATGACAAGTTGCGTGATTAGAAGATTTTATGATTGAAGAAAAAAGATGTACATTCAAATCTTAAAAGCCGCAAGGAAACCAATGTACAAAGGATGGAAAATGAGTACATAATACAAAGAGTATAACTTTACAAGTGGAGAAAGAGAAAGCAAAATAGATTTATGAAAAAAAAGCGGTTATTTCCTGCCCATATCATCTTCATCTTTCTCTTGACTTCAGATTCTACTTATCTTCATTTACAGTTTCTTCATTCTCCTCAAACTCTGCTTCACTATTAGAGATTTCAGAACCCTCTTCATTAGCAGAGACTTCAAGAAAATCGTGTCAGTATGGGAATATTATTATCAGTGCGGATCTCCAATATTCTTCTTAATTGTCGCGTCACGAATACGGACCGCGTCCTTAGTTAAATTGGAAACAATAGTCACCAACTTATTCTTAAGTCTACGGCATTTATTGTTTTTGTTGGAAAACTTCTCCTTCAAGTTCTCAATATTCTCAAGATTCTTCTTTTCGGTAGCTGCGAAAGGAAATCAAAAAAAAGGGGGTTATAAAATCCATGTGCAGACGAAATACAGAAAACAACACAAAAAGGAAGACAATATAGAATTATAGACAACCTTCTTTTTCAGAAATAATGGATCTAACCAATTCATCATGCATGAAGGATCGACTCTAAGATAACATTTGTAGCTAAATCATTCCTAGCATTTTCAATAACCCTAGCAGCCCAATCAAACTCAACGTCATTTTCTATAAGAAGTCGAGATCGGATCATATTCTCTCGCTCAATCAGTGCGTTCTTTTCGCTTATAGCTAGATCTCTCTCCACTTGAACTTGGAGATTAACCTCATGAAACTCCGTTAAAGCTTTCCCACCCTTGAGAACAACTTGATACTTCTCAATGATGAGGTGTTATTTTTCCTCAAATCCTTCATCCCCATCTTTCGATTCACGAAAACGACGCCTAAAACCATTACAAACGGATAACGCACTCCTATGATCACGATTAAGAGCTTGGTACTTCGACCTTAGTTCCTCCGTGGCATGATTTCTTAATTTATCATCAGAGATGTTATTCAAAGAAGCGTTAAGATGCTCTAAAAGGATCTCATCATCAACGGGATAATGAATTTCTTCATCGAGTCAAGTTGTAAATCTCTGCAAGAACAAGCAATTAAAAGGGAGCGAAAAGACCACATAAGCAAAAAAGGCGAGAGAAATAAAGAATTACGCACCAACCAATTGATCACCTCTTGCGAAGCTTAGTAACATCATTTTTATAAGTAGAGACCTCAGCTTCAAGTTTAAGCTTTTCAGCCTCAAGAGAACGAAGTTTTCTTTGAACATCTGAGTGACGACATGTGACATGCGATCATTATACGTAAATATGAAATAAATATTTAAATATAAAACAAGAAAACACTGTTAAAGTATGCGCGAAAGTCTAGAAATACCAAACAACCAAGTGCGAATCGAAAACTTGGACTCAACGCATGCAACACCACAAAGGGACTCATGGCACAAAAGGGAGCATTACAAATCTTTGCAACCATCTCGCATATACGAGTCAATGTATCATCACCAATAGTGACATAGAATCAAAGAAGATACTGACAATTGCCCCATAGAAGATGTGAACGTGGAATCAATGAGAGAATGCATTTCATCATCACTTAATAAGAGTGCGAGGAGAGGGAGAAGATGCCTTTCGCTTCTTAGAATGATTCTTGAAAGAAGACTTAGAGACGGTTTTCTTACCCTTACCCTTAGAAAGAAGATCACTCTTTTTAAGGCCTTATTTTATCTTATTAAGATACGCGAATAATGAAAGATAAGAAACAAGAGGCAAAAATATTGTTAAAATAAACAAGAGTATTTCTTATTCATTATTGCGCGAATTTGACGCTTGAGACCAATTTTTACTAGCCTTCTTCCTTTTCTTGCCACCGAAGCTAAGAGAAATGAAGAATAAAAGAGGAAAAGCAAGTAAAAATAAAATTAAAAGGAAACGTACCACATCTCTTTCTTCGGGCCATACTGAATTCCCAAAGGTTTGTAAGCAGCAAATCTCTTAGGAAGAGGAGATGAGATCCATCGACACTTTAACGTTAATATAAGAACCTTCAACAACAATAAGATACTCCACCCAACGAGTATCTTTAGATTCATGTAGCGCCGTTATTGGAAGAGTCAGTGAAAATCAACATTCCGCATGATCCTCCGATCCTCCGAAGGCCGTCCTTTCTTATCAAGTGAACGCCCCCAATAAAAGACTCATTCTTCATAATAACATCGTAGTTAATAAAGAAGTTCTCAACCCAGGTATTCCGTGAGAACAATCTCTTTTCATGATATTGATTCCTAACATCCTCGGATAAGCATATCCTAACCCTGCCGCACGACGAGCATACTCCAAAATTATCCTTATACAGTCACCACTTAGTTGAAACACGCCGCGCGAAAATCTCGCATCAGACATAAGTTCATAGAAGAGAGGAATTTGAGGATTATACATAGAAATTGGAAGACCCGCAGAGAGTTGTCCAAGAAAAACAATGATTCTATCATTATCCCATTGGTCAGAGTTTGAAGAGGTACCCACGAGGACCGAGCAATGTGAAACCCACGAGGCCAAACTCATCCTTCAACCTTGAATCCCATTTTTAGAACCGTTTAATGGGAATGTCAATAAGTGGAAGATCAATCAAAAGATCAAGATGATCGTGATAATCGAAGATTCGAGATGATAAAAATTAGAGTTTTAAAAATAAGAAAAGGGAAAGAATGTACGATATAATGAATAGGAAGATATGTGTTGGAAAACCGATGAAATAATCAAAGAGTGAACAAGAGAAGATGATGAACAACAAAAATGGAAGAGAGAAAGAAAAGAGAGTAAAAGAAAGAAAAGAAGATGCGTGTAGCAAGAATAAAGGATTTTCACCCTAACTCTCGAGGATTTCCATTCATCGGGTGCATTAATTAAGAACAAGCGGATAAGAAGAGGCTATTAGGGCATGACGCACAAATAACGAATGGATGAGAGTAAACCCGAAGGCATCTAAAAATGTGGGTTGATAAGAATAAGAATAGATGAACCGGTGCGGCAAAATAAATTAGAGTTTTCATACCGAACTACTCTACCAAAAAGTGCTATATCGAGAAGAGGCAAAATTTGGATACAAAAATACCGCACACTCGTTTTATGTGCGAAAAACTCCATAAGTATTAAGCAACGCAGCAAGACGTGCTATATCCAAGATGACGAACAAGGATGACGAACCAAATCAACAGAAAGGTGTGACAATCTATGAGACATTAAAGAAATCGTGCGACAATGATAAAATCTTATGTGGCATTGACACACGTCAGATCCGAAATTAGGGGCTTAATTAGTTGTCCTCCACTATGTAAACTCCTATATAAGGAGCAGAGCGCCTTTGTAAAAGAGAGAGATCTTTTTGGGTGAGTTTAAGAAAGAATTTTAGGAGAGAGAGAGTTATTTGCTCCCCAAGTTAGGGTTTCTTCATATCTTCCTAATTGCCCTAAGATTTTAATAAGAGTTCTTGAATATTCGATATGATTTCTTAGATTGTTTCATATATTCTATCGAGGGTGTGGTTGTGAAATTTCTCGCAACTATAACCATTATGCCAGAATTGTTATTTTGAAATTGCATATCAAATGTACAACTACATGAAAATTGTGCTTGGAAAAACAAGATTAAGCATCCATTCAGAATTTACATTAACTAAACAACAGAACTAGGAAACCAAAATAGGGTGAATATTATAACAGGGTTATCAAATTTCACGGGGTAAAACCAAATCCATATATAACAAAACAATCCTCTCCTTGTATAACTTGGTCACTAGTCCAAAAAGGGTCATTAATCACGTTTTTAAATGACACATTAGTTGCGTGATTACGATATCACAAATAATTTCCGTCATATAACATGAAAATAGTTGGGCCCACCATTTAACGTAAAAATATCGTTATTCTTATACGTCATAATTTACTAGTATGGAATAATTTAAACTATTAAAATGACGGAATAAATGACGACACATATATCAGCTTTATAAGCCCACCATTAGTTTTCTATTGGGCTCCCAGTAGTGGCTAATCACGTTTATATCAGTCTTAAAATGGTTAGCCACCGGCTAACTTGTGGTAGTGCTACAATGGTCCTATTCTCACAATCTTTTTCTTCCTTCTCGGCTGGAGATGAATCCCATCCCACCTCGTCCTTATCACCCGATCCGATAATCTTTTCCATTTGGCTTTCCCTTTTCCAAGTTCTTTATCAAACATTGAAAACCTGGACGCTTCTCTGGGGAACCAAGTTACTAGCTGAGAAAAAATCCTTCCACCAACCACGATCTACCAAAGCTTCGTAAAAATCTTGAATTGGAAATGGAGAATCAGGTATTCTTCTTGTAGATGTAAAAATCACCTCTACATCCAAAGGTAATTAGACATAAACGCATGAAACAAAACAAACAAAGGAAGTAGTAGAACACGAGATATACGTGGTTCGACATGATTACCTACGTCCACGGGGTTAAAGGATGATCTTATTACTCAATTCAAGGTTACAAGGCGGGTGTTTCTCTCAATGCTATGAGTACGCTCTCTTTCTCACTTCTTACTTAAGTTCCTCCTCTCTACATGGTCTCTATTTATAGTTATAAGTGATGATACATTGGTACTATGATGTTAGGCACAGCGTAGCTTCCTCCGATGTTCCTCTCGGGTGATCGCAAACATGCCTCGGTAGGTGCTCTGTATTAGTTCGGCCTGGGACGTCAAAAAGGTGATGTCCTCTTCTCGTTGTCTCGTCACCGATGTCGCCCACGGGGGATGATCGATGTAGTCCTTTGGATCCTTGGCCGAGTCTTCTTATCTTGCTACCAACTCGTGTTTATTGCTCCTGGCGCGATGCCCATCGATCATAACTTTTCCCCCTTTTCGTCAAAGCCATCCCTCTGTCTCTTTTCTTGCGCCGCAGGTGATCCGGTGCTTTCTAGATGCATACTTTTCTTCGACGCCATGGCTTAGATCGTCCACACCTCGTGGATTATTTACAATTTGCCATTTATGCCTTTTTTCACTCATTGTGAGTGCTCGTGGGGAAGAATAACGCCTCGTCTTCCCACGTCCTCGGTCATGCGGTTTTTACGCATCTTTGTTCCCCACTCGCAAACCATCGCAACCGGTTCACCTTCTCTCACGGCCACCACAGAGGGCTTATAAGTTCGATGCCAAAACCTTGTTTTCCCCACATTCCCTTCCTGCAATTTGTCCTCCTCCATCCTCTAGAATCTTCATTTCTTCCTCCATCTCTGCGACTGCTTCTTCCCCATCCTCTCTCTGTACTTCGTTCCTTCCCCCATCTTCTTTCGTTGCAGCTGCTATCTTTTCGACAAATCTCTTCCCCTCTCTTCTCCGTTATCCGCCTTCCCCTGTCTAAGTTAACATTTGCAACCTCAGGATTCTGGGTCGTGTTTCGCTTCTCTCCTAGTTTTCTCACTAGTTTGTATGGCATCTTCAACTCCACTCAAATGACAGAAGAAGGTGTGAGTTATGTGTTTTCCGATGAAGATCGGCGTCGCTTGATTCCTGCTCGCCGAGAAAGTCCTTCCAAGTATGATTACTGCGCTTCAGATTCTATCTTTCCTGATAACCCATCTTCGTTTTCTTGCAGGGTGACAAGAGGACCCCTAAGGACTTAACGGACGACAATATCTTCAACGGTGAAAGATGAATCTTGGTCTTCACGTATGATGTCGGGCTCTTGTCAAAGCTAGGGTGTTAGGCATGAGATGTTACGAGGTTTCCCCGTTCAGCCGAGGCGACCATTGTCACCAGGCCGCCTAGGAGCTCACAGTTCCGTTTCCCTATATGATCCTAGTCACTGCGTTCTGACGAGGCCCTTTCTAAGATCCGTCGTCACAGTGCCTTGGCTCAATGGAATGGAATACTTTCCGTGATCTGTCCAAAGGGAAGGCGTGGTCGGGCGAGTGCGCTCCTACTACTTGGTCTACCTATAATTCTTCCCGGGCGGTGACTATACTCCGCCACCCAGCCGATAATTATCGGAGAGCGGGACCACTACTAATGCGATCTCGGGCTGGGTTTTGCTGCAGCCCTCACCATAAAACTCTTTTCCAGGGAGCTGAACTTCTTTTGGATGAAGACCAGGGAAAGAGTTCCGGCAAGCACGCCTGTCATACCAATGACACGGCTTGGGACCGGTTCATTGCTATTTCACCCCTCTTTTGAGTGGTGTCTCCCTCCTCGTGAATTTTATCCTTTACGGGTAGTCAACGTTGATGGTCGTTGCATTTCTCTGTCTCTCTAGTTTGATTGATCGGCTCGAGCGACTTACGGGGTGGTGTTTGTTTTGGTGTTTTCGAGACTAGGTCCGGGGTACTCCTTACCGGTTTCGTTAAATGGAAGAGGGATGGGATTACCTCTGAGCCGAGGAGGATACGGGGAAGGTAACAAATATACTTATTGTTTTTTATTTAACGTACATGTACGTGCCTTGTTTGTTGCCTTGTATGGATCGACGTCGGGCGTACGCGAGAAGTTGAAGGTTGACAAGTGCTTCAAGTGTTGTAAGGACGTGAGGATCCGATGATCGACTACCTTTGTCACATTTCTGGGAGGTCGCACCGAAGTCGTCGACGATTTACCTGCCTCGCCTTTGTGGGTGGGAAGTCAAGGGAAGGGTAAAGAACCTAAGGAGGATGGCATTCCTTGAGAAGGATGTGCCGGGGAAGTGAGGCGAGTGAAGGGATTGTTCTTGCCGATGGCCTTTGTGTATGTTGGGCCCTCCGATGGTGATGATGAAGAAGGTCCTTTTTGATATGCAGGACGATGTCCTTGGTAATGAGGGGAGTCGGGTCGGACGGAGGGAGTCGGGTGGTGGTGGGAGCGGTTTGATTGATCAGATGTGGAGAACGTTCTTTGTCGGGGGTCAAACCGGGCCGAAGACTTTTCCTACCGTGGTCCCTAATTCGGTGTGCACTACCTCTTCACTATCGGGCCACAGTGCGCGAACTCGCTTGGGGCACTTATCTCTCCCGATTTCGCCTCTTTATCAGGATGAAGAAGGTCAATGCCGTCTCCGTCTGAGGCCGTCCGAAAAGTACCTCGATCTCTGGGGTTAAAACTGCTTGGTGTTACGTTTTTGTTTCGTTTAGGCCGACTATGTCGGTGTTGTTTTAGGATGTCAACCGCTCGCCGTTGAATGCTGCCATCCAACGGGAGGCCGCCGAGAAGGGAGAGGTCTTCGTCTCTTGTTGCGGCGGAGCGCGAACAGTCTCGAGGGTTGGAGAAGGTTGGCCAAAACCCGAGGTATTCGTTTATTCAGCCTAGTTGTGATTGATCTTGTAGTGCCAATATCCTAAGTTTGGTACTCCTGGCGAGTCTTCATTGCCGAGTCGATGATGCCGCAAGTGTCGTTGTTGAGAGGGAAGCGAACATAGAGCGAGATCATGTTTCGAACTACAAATGAGAATAGTCAATAAGGATGCTAAGATTGACCAGCCTAGAAACCGGTGTGAGAAGATCTTCAATCCAAAGCTTTATCGTCACGAGACGTTTGAGTATGTTCCCGAGGAAATAGATAATTGAGGGCAGACTTAGCTCACTTCCAAGGTATAGCAATGAGAAAACATTATTGGCGACAACTTAAAGAGCAATGTGGTCGGCTAAGACTTGATTCGGGATACGCATGCGGTCGCCTCGGATCTTGCATAGAGGGGAGAGGACGTAGGGAGCGTGGCGAGAGGCCTTGAGAAGCTTAAGAAGGTTACGTAAAGGTTTACGCGAGTTGGATTGGGTGCGTGCTCAGTGTACGGGTTTGCGGGCGCCCCTCTCAGACAGAGGAGAATGGAGTGATCACAAGTGTTGCCCCTCTAATGAGTTTAATGAGCAGTGATACCTAGAACTTTCTTGAAGGTATCCGCCTTCGAGTGTGCTTTGGTTGAGTCAGGAGTCGATTGGAATAATTGCCCTTTGTTGGAAGGTGGTGTGCCTTGCGTCGTGCTTTCCCATGTCGTCATCTTGTTCTTTGTTGTTATGTGTTGTGGCGCCGTTCTTGTTGTCTTAAGCGGCGAAGAAAATAGCCTCGTTGGAGGAAGATCGGCCGTTTGAAGGAGAGGAAGGAAGCTCATTTGCTCGATCGAGTAGCCGCTGCTGAAGCGGCGTCGGGCGACCTAGCGCGGGATCTTCTTTGTAGACGAAGTTGATGAGGAGCACGAATCTCGAAGGTCAAATTGCCGGTGTGAAGCTGGTGCTTGATAAAGCGGCCGATCTTGCATTGAAAGTTTGTCACAGGTTCTACTTCACTCGAAGAAGTGATCATGCTTTTTGTGGCGATTGCGTCATTGTCATCTGCCTTCACTCGGGTTGCTAATTCGTTTGAACACTTTGTTAACTTCTTGCGTAACTTTGTTATGGGGAGTCTTCGCGTCGCAGGTTTGTTCTGCTCTTCTTGCAACTGCGATGCTTTGTTATCACTAACGATGTCGTTATGCTTTGTTTATGTTCCCGGGTTGCCGAAAAGGCTGTGTGGCTTTTACCGCCATGTAGCCTCGTTATTATCCTTATTTATGCTGCAATGAATGAGACAGGGTTGAGTCACAAATGCGGTTCCCCGTCTGAGCACTTACCTCAACTGAGGAGGGTCATCGGAGCTGCGATGCCATCCCATCTTGTTGAAGGCATCTCCTCCGTCTTTCGGGAATCTGGTGGAAGGAGTTGGTCTTGCCTGGTTCTATGGGATGCGACATCCCGAGGCTATCGGTTAGTCTTACTTGGAGCAGTGATTCGGACTATTTACGGGAAGAGACAATGTTGTGCTCGGCGATGCGGACTCATCGCCTGCGGCTTGATCGCGCTGGCTTTCCAACACGCCGGGGCCCCCAGAACTACCTCGGAACGGCTTCGCCTTGCTCAGCTGCATAGTGAGTTACCGAATAGTCGGGTGTTGGTTAACAAGTCTCTAGAGCACTTAGCACTGCAATACCTCAACCGTCGCCGGGTTGAAACGACCGTTTCGAGACGCCCTTTGTCCTCTTTCCAACCACCACGCGGCCTTTCCACGGAAGTAGATGACAAGATATCTTATAGGTGGTAGAGCTTTAGGTCGTGTCGCTTCCCATGGTAGTCGTGGCTCCAGGTGTTGAGTCCAGCCGTGTATCTTGTATGCCCTGTCGGCGCTTTCTCGACTATCGTGTGAGGGCCCTCCCCATCGATGGTGCAAGTTTACAGCCCTTCTTGTCGACGCTCATAGCTAAGTAGGTGTTTTGCTACCACTGTCTCGGTTGGAATTCTCGCTAGCAGAACGGTTTCGTTCATATTCGCATGGATCCTTCGTTGGTAATTTTCCATTTTTTGCGGAGGCCATCTCTCTCGTTTCTTCAAATCGTCGAGTTTAGCCAAGATAAGGGTTCTGCCGGAGATGTTTCGCCTCCATGCTTCGGTCCTCGTGGTAGGTCATCATCGCCTCCGTAGGGCGGGATTGCTTCCGGTCCGTATGTCAACATGAAGGGTGACAGTCGTTGCCTCCCCGCGTGTAACACCGTGTTTTAGCATGGCGCATGCTAAAAGATCGCCATTTGCTTGTGTGATAGCTTCATCAAAGCTCTCGCGACGTGAAAGAGGTGGATTGGCTTAAGGCCAATGCCACGCGCCAATGTAACACCAGTGTTTTTAGCATGGCGCATGCTTCTAAAAGATGCGCCTTTGATGAGCAGTGAGCTTCGTCAAAGCTTGCGGCGTGAAAGAGGTGGGATTAGGCAAGGCGCATGCTCAGCACGCAAAATGGCGCATTATGTTTGGCATGATTGGCGAGGAGCCAATGTTGCATCATCATGATGCATTAGGCGGTTGGGTAGGTGGGCTCGATCTTACAGCCACAATCATTGTCCGCAACTCGTTGTGTGGTAATCATTGTGTAGAGACGAGACAATTGGTGCACAATCATTGTGCGGCGAGGCGAACGAGTGGTGCACAATCGTTGTGCAATAGAAGCGGGAGGCTTCCGGCAATCTTATTGCGTCAGGTCGCGAAATTCATGGCAACGCCATGAATAGTGGAAGCATGTCAATTTGTCTCCCCTTTTCCTATACTTGTAGAAATTCCATTAAGAGCATATATATAGGGAGGAGTAGTTGGTTCCAGGTGCATGCGGACTATGTACCAAGTAGCTTTCATACTAGCCAGGAAGAGCATAAATGATGCCTCAAGCGCTCATTTATAGTTGCGTAGCCTTTCGAGAGAGGGTATTTGCTGTCGTTGGCATCACTATGCACGGCGAGGACCCAGACGATGCATAATCAGTTATGTATCTTGGCTGAATGGCCTATACGGACCGAGGCCATTGCGTTGTGTTTTTGCTTACGTATGCCGCAGCGCCTTGCAAGCGATTTGGTTAAATTTTCATCCCCTTCCGTGGATGAACTGCTGATCACGTGGCGAGTCACCTTTAGGTAGGGGAAGGAGTAGTAGGCATGTGTATAATGAGTTGCGAGCATTGCGGGTCCGGCACGTTGGGCCCTCATGTCATCTGGAGCTTGGTAGCTCGGCGCGCAAGATGACAGTTGTGGCGGACTTGATGAGGCTTAGTTGCATGCCCCGGTAGGTGGATGCTCATACCTATGCAAGTTATAAAGAGATGTTCAAGCGAGGCAACGTGGGAAGTGGCAAGGGCTTGGTGTGAGCTACGCTGAAGTCTAAGGCTTATGCCTGGACAGAAGACGGCGGCACATGTGACGGTTTGCCCAGCTTAGCTGAGGAAATTCATTTATGAATTCCCTACGCAAAGGTAAACCGAGCCGACATGAAAAATGCATTGGCATTGTTATGGCCTTAAGCACTCTGGGGACAGGGGTAGTTGGAATGGTGTGAAGCTTAGTTAGGCTGCGTCATGCTCCACGAGCATGCCTTGCAGAGGCAATTGGACGTGCATTGCCTAGCTTTTGAGAGCCGGATTGTAGCCGTCGTCATGGCGCCCGGGAGTTACGGCTGTGGGCAGCGGCATGGCGAAATTTCGTCCTATCGTCAGATGGTATCGCAGCAAGGTTCAGAAAACTCTAGGGACTTGTGCGGAGTGGACTCGTTAGGCGAGTGTTTTCCTTGATGGAAACATAAAGTTGGAGAGTAGGCCAACTCTTGCGCGAGGAAGAGTTTATCGCTGCTTGCCGATTATGACGAACTCGAGGTTGAGCTTGTTCAAGTGTCTGTGAGATTGCCACAGCCTAAGTGGCACCCCACTTACGAGTGGATATCCGGAAGACCTGCCCTGGGACGGTGGGTAGACAATGGATCGATGCCCGTCCTCCCACACGTTAGCCAGGCGAGCGTGTGCGTTGTCGGGCAGCAGCATCCCATTTCACGTAGTGTAACCTGAATGACAGCTTGAGGAAGGTGAGCATGGATCACGATCCCACAGACACTGTAATGCTAAAATTTTGTCATTTGATGACACCTTTCAACCTCGTGAACCTTGGGGTTTACGAGTCGTAGTATGGATGCGCATTCGGGATACCTTGTCGAGATATCCTTTTACACGGCGGCCAATTGCGATTCTTGGTTTAGTTGTGGGCACTTTGGATCCCAGGCAGGTGGTATGGGACATGTGCTCGAAGGTCTAAGACTTGTTGATTCCCATGACAGCTGAAGAAACAGTGATTTCCGAGCATCCGGTATGGGACTTTTGCTCATGGAATCCAACTCGAAGAGATTGTCCACAATAGCTTTGGTTTTGAATTTCGAGGACGAAATTCTTTGAAGAGGTGTGATAATGTAACACCCAGTAGTTTTAGCATGGCGCATGCTAAAAGATCGCGCCATTTGCTTGTGATGAAGCTTAAATGCAAAGCTTCCACGAGCGTGAAAAGAGTGGATTGGCTTAAGGCCAATGCATTCTGCGCGCAATGTAACACCGGTGTTTTTAGCATGCGCATGCTAAGATCTCCACTTGCTGTGATGAAGCTTCATCCAAAGCTTGCAGTCGTGAAAGAGGTGAACTTAGCAAGGCTAATAGCTGCGCTCATAAAATGGCGCGTTATGTTTGGCATTTGGCCAAGGAGCTCAATGTTGCATCATCATGATGCATTAGGCCGATTAGGTAGGTGAGCTCGCATCTTACGAGCGCTAATCATTGTCCACAATCGTTGTGGGTAATCATTGTGCAATGACGTGAGAACAGTGGTACACAATCATTGTGCGAGCTGAGCCACGGATCTCTAGTGGTGCCACGATACATTCAGTGCAATAGAACGGAGACTCGACGATCATTGCGGTCATGAAATTCATGGCAACGACAGTGAATAGTGAAACATGTCAATTTGCTCCCCCTTTTCATACTTGTGAAATTCCGTTAAACATATATAGGAGGGGCTGGTTGGTTCAAGGTGCATATGCGGACTATGTACGAAGTAAGCTTAGCCAGCTTAGCAGGAAGAGCATAAATGATGCACTGAGCTCATTTATGGTTGCGTAGCCTTTCGAAGGGTATTTGATGCGTTAGCATCCCACTGTGCAGCCCAGCGGACCCGATGATGCATAATCATTATACATCTTGTGGAATGGCCCTATCTGGACCAGTGTCTGATTTTGCTGGGCATACAAACAGAGATTTGGTTAAATTTTAAATCCCTTAGTGGATGAACTACGGTGCAGCGCTTGATCCCTTTGAGTAGGGAAGGAGTGCGTAGGCAGCGCAATGAGTTACGAGCATTACTTAGGTCCGACACGTTGGCCCTCGTATCATCACAGCTTGGTAGCTCGACGAAGATGATTGTGGCCAGACTTTCCAGTGGGGCTTAGTTGCATGCGGTGGTGGATGCTCATACTTCCTATCAAGTTATAAAGAGATGTTAAAAGCGAGGTAACGTGGGGAAATGGCAAGGGCTTGGTGTGGCTACGCTAAAGTCTAAGGCTTATGCTGGACAAGACAGCAATGTGTGATTTGCTCAGCTAGCTAGGAAATTCATTTATGAATTCCCTACATAAAGGTAAAGCAGAGCGCATGAAAAATGCATTGGCATTGGCCTTATGGCCTTAAACCCTTTGCGGGACAAGGTAAAGTTGGAATGGTGTGGAAGCTAAGTTAGGCTGCGTCATGCTCCACGAGCATGCTTACGAGGCAATTGGGCGTGCATTTGCCTAGCTTTGAGGCCCGGATCGTAGCTTCATCATGGCGCACCGGGAGTTGCGCTGCGGGGCAACGCCAAAGCGAAACCCTCGGTCCGTCTCCGCTGCGTGGAGTTTATATGCCCACAAGGCGTTGGCAAAGCTCTTCGCACCATTCCCCATATTCCGTCCAGAGTTTCTTCTTCATGTTATCGGCGATGGTCTTGTTTTTGTGATCTCGGCTTTGTCCATTGCTTTAGGGGTATAGGGCGTGGACTTGCTCTTTCGGATGTTGTAAGTGTTGAATAACGGGTCGATGTTTTGCCTTACAATTGTTTCCCGTTGTCGAAGACCGGTGCAGCAAGAATCTAGAAGCGGCATATGATGTGTTCTAGATGAGGCAAGAAGACATCACTTATCCCGTGTGCCTTAACGGGCGGCCTCAACCCTTGGTAAATAGTCGGTGGCTACAATTAAATACTTCCTTTGTCTGATCGACGTGTAGTGGTCCTACGATGTCGATTCCCCATTTGCGAAGGCCGAGGGTGATGGCGGAGTTTAATGTTACAGTAGGTGCGTGTATCTTCTTTCCAGAATTTACGGCATTCGCGTAGTAAACGGTGGCGTATGTCTCGCGTCTCATTCATGTGGGGCCGAGTATCCCATGGTTTTTAGCTCGTCTCTTGGCTAAGTGCGGCTTGGCTGTGGTTTCATGACCCCATAATGTAATTAGGTGGGATCATCTGCCCCTCCTCCTTACTTAGGCACTTTAGCAATAGTCTAGGTATGATTTTCAGTATAGGGTACCATCCCGAAGTTCGTGCAGGCGGCTTTGCTCTTGATCTTGTTGATCTCGGGCCTCCTTGCCAGGCAACTTTCTAGTTTCGAGGTATTCATGGATCGGCTTCCTCCAATCCTTGGCCTGTCTTGATCGGTAGTGGTTGCGCACGACATGCGTGCGATATCCGTTCGAGTGAAGGCATTAGGATCGCATGATTCTAATACCCTCAATGCTCGGTCTGTCAACATGGAAGCGATATATGCCCGGCATACGAATGCGGGTCCTCTTTTCTGCGGATGTGTCGAATTTGATGCTCGGTATCACGTCAGGGTGGGCGACTCCGGTATTTTTTCAACAAAGGGTCATGTATGGCATATTGCCAGATGAGTTTTGCGCACAACTAGGTGGGAGTCGCTCGTCGGTCGTGCCTCCACGGATGCCCATCTCTATCAAGCGTGGGGCATGTATTACGCCGTACTCCGTGACATTGTTGGTTGCTTTAAACTCAAGCCTAAAGGGAGTGGACCATTTTCTTGCCCTTGATTGTCGTGACCCGGTCCTAAACCGTCCGTTATTTATTGGATGACCGAAGTCGACAGAGAGACCTCCCATCGTGTCGGGCCTGCGGGTCTCGGAGTAAATCAGATTGGGTCTTCATGGGTCTTCCTCCCGTTAAAGGATGTCTTTACTTCGTCCTCAAATCCTTTGAGAGAGTACGCGAAAAATCGGCATTACTGCGCTTTCACCGCCGTCCTCATTTCATAAAGATATCAGCTGCTTTTGTGCGCTCCATTTGGAGATCTGCCCTGACCTAGCTGCATTGTCAAATCACGGACTCTATGGAGGACTTGGTACACTCGGTATCTTATGAGTTTGGGAAATACGTCAGAACTTCGTATGTTGCAAAACACTAAGCGACGCTAGTATAGTTGCTCGATTGGTGTAGTTCTTTTCCGCGGGTTCATGGTCTTGCTTATGAAATATCTGGCTTTTATTATCTCCCTACGTTCTTGACAAACACTGGCCAGTGGCATGACTGGTTGCCCCGGGAATCACCAGAGTGTTAGTCGTCTTCGGGCTCGGGGTCTTTTTGCTGCCGGTAGGCTTGCCATATGTTGCTGATTTTACGGAATGCTTCCTCACACTCCTCGGTCCATTTAAACTTCTCTCCCTTCCTTAACGTCCGAAGAAATCCTTGCACTTGTCGGCCGGCCGACAAATGGATAAATCTAAAAGCCGCCAGGTTCCGTTCGTGGTTACACGTCGCTTAGCTGATACGAGGTGATGGCATTTTACCGTTGCGGCTTTGATTTTATCCGGATCTGCCTCGATCCCTTTATCGGTGATTATGTATCCTAGAAACTTGCTCGAGGTGACCCGGAAGGTGCACTTGGACTGGATTCGCCCTCATCTTGTACTTCCTCGTAGTGCGGAAGATGTCTCCAAGGTCGTCGATGTGAGTGTCGGCTACTTTACTCTTTACCAACATGTCGTCCACGTATACCTCGATGGTGTCGTGTATTTTATCCTCAAACATGTCCTCCACCAGCCTCCGATATGTAGCGCCCGCATTTCTCGGCCGAATGGCATTTTGGTGTAGCAACACGATCCTCTTGGCGTGAAAAGACGCGTATGCTCTGGTCTTCGAGGGCCGAGGAATTGGTTATATCCGAGTACCGATCCATGAGTGTTATCGCCTTATACCAGACAATGGATTCCACTAAGTGGTCGATCTTGGGGAGAGGAAGGCTGTCCTTTGGGCATGCCTTATTCAAATCGCTATAGTCGGCGCTTAAACTCGGACGCCCCATTTCCTTTTAGGACTATCCTTATTAGATATCCATTGCGGATATTGGGCCTTTCGGATGATTCCTGCCAAGCGTCTGATTTCTTCAGCTCTTGCCTCCACCGCCAGGTTGCTGCTCGGCGCGGTCTTCTCATCTTTTGTACGATCGACTTGAACTTGGGGTCTGTCACGCCCAGGAGATGGTGTGAGCAAACTTAAGGTCGATTCCTTCCATGTCGTGCATTTTCAAGCGAATACATCCATGTGCTCCTTCGGGAGGTTATCGGCCCTTCTTGAGGACTGGTCGTTCGTTAAGCGTGACCACTATTCTCACTAATCTCGGCTCCTCCTCGGTGCCCATTGACTTGCCGGGGTTGGTTCTAGGGGCGAAGTTTCTTGTGGCTCATCGCCCAAACGGTTCACCGCTCTGTGATTGCTATAAGACTCTGTCTGCTTGCGCCTCGTAGGTGGCGATGGCTTGTGACATTACCTTTTCCAATTCCTCTCCACCTCCATTTCCTTAGACTTCTTCTTTTCTTTGGCGTTTATCAGTAGTCTTTCCCTGCGTTATTGGATATCTGTCTTTTGCTTGTCTTGAAAGCAGAAATCGCTTTAACACCTCTACTACTCAAGCGATAGGAAGGAAAGCGTAATCTCTCGATGGTAGGTCGGCGCGACTCCCTTGATCCCTACTGCGATCAGGTCGTCAGGATAAACTTCGTACGGTGATACGACATCGACTACGCAAAGGTGGTCAATGTGTCAGGAACCCTTCCACAGTCAGATACTGCGAGAGTGACTTCTCCCCTTAGCCACTTGTCACCGTCCGTTACGCTAAATCCGATAGGTGGCCAGGATCGGGATGTCTTTGATTAATTCCATCCTTTTGAAAGTGTCATAGAGAGCGAACCTCGAGCCCGAACTACCCCGAGCTGTCCATTAGTATCCTGCGGACACCCCGTTCCTCGATCATCAGAGTTATTACTAAAAGGATCCCCGTGTGCTTGCCCGTTTAATGGGACATCTTTAGCCGAAAAGGTAATTGGGCTGCATCATCCATGGCTCCACCATGGAGGGTCTTGGCCCGCTTTAAAGATTTCTCTGCCCCGTCTGTCCCTCTTGTGTATCACTCGGGGAATCTGGGTCCTAAATCGTATTCTTGTGTTAGGAGTGTATATGGTATTCTGGTGGTAGCGGCCTTGTGATTGATTCTTATTTGGTGTCTACTTTGGGACCTCGAGGTAGTAAGGTCTCAATGATGTTTGGCCAATCAAGTAGGTGTCCATCATCGAATCCCAGTCTTTGGACGATGCTCTTTCATCTCTACAATCATTGGTTGAATGGCATGCAGGCCGGGTAATGGCGGGCTTCGGTGGTTCCTTGTCCCGTCAGTGGATTCCCGGGTCTTGGGATAACCGGATGTCATTCTCTTTTCAACCTCCTTGAACACTTCCTCCACGCGGTGCGTTAGCGGAGTATATGATCTTGGCTCGTGGCAGGCTTCTTTCCTCTCTCAAACCCAAACTTTCTTGTTTTCACTCTGGGGCTGAGCTCATGGCCTTTCTCTGAAGGTAGTTTGCGGTAGCTTCTCTAAGCAGCGACTCTGGGTGCTCGCCTGCTGTATTCCCCTATCTTGCGCTCCTTCTGGATCTCCTCAGGCGATATAATGCTCTGCATCTTAGGATCTCCCCTTAGCGTCTTGGGCTTCTCTGTGTGCATTGCCACCCCGAGATGGGATCCGACTTTCTGCCTTGAGTTCTCAAGCCCAATACTCTCATTGGTCGGCCGTTTGCTTTCCCCATATCCGTGCATCTTCCTCAATCTGTCAGTTAGGGACAAGCGGCTCACGAGTCTTCGCGCCGAGGTAAACAACTTGTCGACTCTGGTAAAGGCTATCGCTTATTATGCATGTATGTCTCGAAGGTTTCCACCGACCGCACATAGCTCCCAGCGGTTTATCGGGCGGTGTGAACCCGACTCTTCCTCTCCTTAGACTAGCGGGAAAAATTTGCACATGACCACATCGTGATTCTTCATTGTAATAAGGACATGCTAGTACATCTTGATGTTTCCCACGTCGCACATGCCATCGACCTAGATGAAAGAGTAGCATTAACTTGGTGGAAATAGTGTTCGGTCCAATTCCACTGTAAACGGTGTCTTCGGGCTTCATTGATTACTTACGCTTTAACTTATCATCCTCGTTGTCTCCCGGTGGTTTCTTAACCATCCGCTCAGGTCGTTCGATCTTTTGTTTGGTGGTCGTCCGTACTCTCGTTGGTTGCTTCCTCGTCGGCCGAAGAATCCTCGGATGGCCCATGCCCTTCTCTTAGTAGATTAGGGTCGGGTGCTCGTCCTCGGCTTGAGTGAAGGAGGTGGGTGGGTCCCTTGATGGAGTGTGGTTGCTTGGGCGCCTCGGCCCAGTGTCCCTCGCCGTTCTCTATTGCGGGTTGGTGATTCTCCTTATTCTAGTGCCAAGTTTCGCCTGCTGCAATTCTCTCATTGGTCCTCCTGTCTTCTTTGGCTTGCCCGTATGGCGGTAGCGTCGGGTCGTGCTCTCGTGACTAGAGTGACCATTCACACTGGTGTCCGTTGTGTTAGGGGGTGCGGTTGGGAGTCGTAGTGAGAGCGATACGAGGGACAACCGGAGCCGTTAGGTGATCGATCACTATTGGGGGAACAACCGGAAATTTGTGGGAGGCGGTTAAGCGGTTCTTGGGACGATCTCGATTAGGGTTCCTCTGCCGAGTGTACTTGCCTAAGCCTTTCGGCCTCGTTCCAAATCTCTTTGGTGCTCTGTAGGTTGTCTTTCTCTCCTTCGTTCCTCGTGTATCGTTTGAACTTCCCTCCTCTCCTCGAGTATCGATCTTTGATTCTCCGTCTTCCATCTGCCCTCGTTCCTCGGCCCCATCGACTCGGGTTAATCCTCGACCTCCCGGGTGGGAAGTGTCATCTGGGCCAGATCTACTTCCTCGTCGACCGTAGTCATGCCTTTGATCAGCAGTCTACTTGGTCGTTGTCCCGCGATCTCCGTCTTGAGAATCCGTGGTCCCTCTTTGCCGCTAGATCTGGCAAGTGACTGGTTTCTCAGGATCCACCCGCTCGTCTGGAGGTACTTGCCATCGCCTTTGCTATGCAATCCTCGTTCCTCGGCTACCTTTATCCGTTCGTTCCTAAATCGACAAAGTAGACAGCACCGCCGAACTTCTTTGGCGAAAGTTAAGGGTGGAGTACACTTGATTCGATCGAGTGAAAAAGATTTTTATAATACCCGCTAGCTGGCGCGTCGATCTTATGATCAAATCGTTTTGCCGCAAAAGGACAAATTTTGAAAATTTGTCTTGACACGCGCTTTCGGTACTCTTCTATGCATTAATCACTATTTGTCCTAACATTCCCAGCGCGGAAATCGTGTCATTAGTGCGTTGATCAGGAATTTCTTTCATGTGGAGGTGATAAGCGTGCGACGACCCTTAACGGCAAGTCGTGCTTGATGACCGCAAGGTTCCTATAGTTTTCTGCTGGTCTTTGTGAGGCTCTTAACGTAGGATTACGGTGAGACTCGGGCCGTTCACTATAATCCCACCGGCCATGGTTTCCAAGAACTAGACTCAGCGATTACGAGCTAGCCGTTTCCACCATATTCGCGCTTCGTTTACCTTGCTAAAAAATGAAGGCGGATGTGAAAAAGGAGATGAATGCGGCAATATCTTTCCCTAGGAGATAGTCCTAGTAACCTACACGTTGCGCTGGTTAGAGTCTTTCGTTTAGCATCAACTATCTTCACTAGGTGTCGACGGGAGGCTGTTAAATCTCTCTTACTAACGGGGTTTGAAGCCACGAGATCACGGTCGGCGAGATGGGGTCCCCTTCCGGCTTCTACCAACATCGAAAGATGCTATTTAGGGAGCTCATGGGTTATCAGATGACTCTACGGGCGTTTCAAGCAAGCGGCCTATCGTGTGGGCGGTCTCAACGACTTTAGCAAAGCGGAAAACTTGTTTTGCTTGGGAAATGGAAATTGCAGTTGAAACACAAACGAACTTATATCAACTCGACAAGGTGTTGCTAAGAAAAACGAGATAACAAGCAAAACGTAAAACAAACTTTTATCAATCTCGACAAGATGTTGCCCGAGCAGATAATAACGAAGCATAAAACTAATAACTTTTATCTTCAACAAGGCATCTTAAGAAAACAGTATTGAGCCAGAAAGGGTTTCTCCTTAGCATCAACCAGCACACGAGGTGGCTTGAACCAGTTTTCCCCTTCCCGGCGTCCGATTTCAAGGTATCACAGGAGATGTTATCACGTCCCCTTAGTCGGCGCCGAGTGTAGATGCAAGAAAATCTACCTCATCAAGTAATTAGACATAAACGCAAAACAAAACAAACAAAGGAAGTAGTAGAACACGAGATATCGTGGTTCGACATGATTACCTACGTCCCGGGGGTTAAGGATGATCTTATTTTCAATTCAAGGTTACAAGGCGGTGTTTCTCTCTCAATGCTATGAAGTACGCTCTCTTTCTCACTTCTTACTTAAGTTCCTCCTCTCTACATGGTCTCTATTTATAGTTATAGTGATGATACATTGGTACTATGATGTTAGGCACAGGCGTAGCTTCTCGATGTTCCTCTCGGGTGATCGATCATGCCTCGGTGATGCTCTTATTCGTTCGGAGTCCAGGACGTCAATGGGTGATGTCCTCTTGTTATCTCGTCACCGTGTAAGCCCACTTGGTAGGGATGATCGATGTCGTCCTTTGGATCCTTGGCCGGTCTTCTTATCTTCTTACCAACTACGTCGGCGCATTTATTGCTCTCGGCGCCCCGATGCCATCGCGTCATAACTTTTTCCCCCTTTTTAAGTCATTTTGTCTGCATCCTCTTTTCTTAGCCCGTCCTGATTTGGTACTCTAGATGCATACTTTCTTGATCATGCATGGCTTAGGATCGTCCACACATCCACAATGGATTATTTACACCTACACTTCTTATCCTCATCAGGTGCTTACTATGTTCGTAAAAACCTAAATTTTCCCAATTTCAGAACTACTTTATCTTTTTATCTTTCTCTTCATAAGAAATTTCTTGACATCATTCGATTTGAGAAGAGCATAGAAAAACCCTAATCATCTACTAAATCCCCATAAACCAAATCGATAACCCTCCATCCCTGCAGCTCTCTCAAACTCTCTCCCAATCTCTGCCCAAACAACAAAAACAACGTCGAAGAAGTAGAAGAAGAAAGAAGAAGTAGATTATGTTGATGAAACGGGGAAATGGTGAAGCCTCGTTTTCATTCTTACGCTTAGGGTTACTTTCTTTCTTTCAAATTTTCTTCGATCCTTGAAGAGTTACGAAACATCTTTTTTTCCTTCGTTTCTTAGGGTTTTTGAAAAAGATGATAACTACAAGTATGGAGATGGAGATCTTGTGAAATAATGAGATGGTAATAACAACTATTAGTTCTCTATTTAGGTTTGAACTCTGAACATTGAATTTTGATTTTAGGTTCTAGACTTTTTATCTCAATTGTATTTAATTTTGACAATCTGGGTCAATTTAATTTCAACAAAATTAAAGTATTTGATTTTAGGTTCTAGACTATTAGTTCTCTATTTAGGTTTGTATGTGTACAGAAGTTATGGTGACAATTTGATAATAAGTTACGTGGTAACCTGTAACCTGTTTTGCATTCGATGAGAATCAATTGTGTCATAGTAACGAATTGTGAGCTTTTCTGGCACGGTAATTGCAATTTAGGAAGATAAAGAGGAATGCTAACATATTCACCACTACTAGTTCTGCTAGATGTTTGTATTCTCTTAGTTTTTCTTATAAAATCGTGATGATCTGGTACAAGACCAATAAGAACCTCATGCTTGAGCTGTACTTTGAGCCATTCTTTGTTTTCTTCCATCTCGCTTTCCAAATCTAATGGTTTGGACCGTGTCTATTGGTTTCTATGTGGCGACTAATTTCAGGATGGCTTTAATTCTAGTTTCAATTTTAAATTCCGCGGTAAAGCAATTTAAGTTGTGCAAAATTTTAAATTTTGTTCACATGTTTAATTGTAGGCGATGTGATGGTAATGGAGGTTAAGTTTGTTAAACACTTGCCTGTGCATTGATGGATTGGAAACTAATTTATAAATGACCAACAGAAGATGTTTGCTTCCGAACAATTGGATCTTGGAGGCATTTCTAGGAATCTTAAAAGGCTTTAAGAGTTCTTCAGAGACCCATATTTTGCTGCCATATGCCCCTCACATCCTCTTGTTCTTGGATGTGTACTAGGCGAAGGAAATGTGAGTTGTCTTACGAGAACATATCCTCAATTTAATTTGTTTGAATATAAACTGCTTCTTTTTGTGTAAGGTAAATTTTATTAAGTTGCTGACTGTGTCTATGCTTTATGCTTGAGCAGGAATCGATGATGTTTTTGTAAAGACTGTGATTGGGGTACTTGGAGAGATCCAAATTGGATCAAAGGCCAGTGGCGGTGTCCTTTGGTTCTGGAGGAGAACTTGTTTCATGTAAACATAGTCTGTCAGCTACCAACCCACCTACCGGAAATTCCAACGTATGGTATGACTTATATGTTGCTTTGTTCTGCTTCTTTTGGAATATATATATTGGTTACTTTTTTCCTTCTCCTAGTTTACATACATAAATTAGTTACTGACTTCAGTTGGCTTAGTCATTCCACTGAATTTGAAGCTGCAATTCAAGATGGAAAATGATTTTATTTTTTTCTTCTTTGGTATTATTCGGAGGTTTGACTTTTCAGCAAAGGCATTGCAATTGACTATGCTTGCCTCGATTTAGTTCTGATTATAGTTGGCTTGAAACTGTGAATCATTATATTAATTAGATAGTGGTTATGTAAAGCAGCGGCTCTAGTTATAATTCTACTAGGCAATCTGCACAAAAAAGTTGTAAATATTTTCTTATTGGGATAACTGAATTCTATTACAGTCTATGACCCATTGAGGAAGAGTATAAGTTTGTCACCCATTCTAGCTCGTAGCTAGATTGTTTCCACTTCTTTGTTGTCTCTCTTAAATAATGTTTCATCATGTTTTGGTTATATGTTGTTGCTTGTCTGTAAACATTTTATAGCTTTGATGTTTGTTGAAAGTGTTCGAGTGTTTTTAAACTAATTCGGCATCTTCTTAAACAGATACATGGATTATTCACCTTCCCTTAACGTATTGATTTTGAGGAATCGAAGGGAGTCTGTTGCAAGTGCTTTTGTTGATTTTACTATGCCATCCAAGAATGCCTAAATATAATCGACTCATTAATGCTATAATTGATCCAAGTGGATGTCATATGATGTATATGCAATTCCTTGGAGATGAGTCACCAGGTCATATGATTATGATGCATAAAATCTTTGTAATCCTATATGAGAGACTAAATAAAATGCAGATTAAGTGGCAGTTTTAGTAGATTCGATGTTTTGGTTCATATTTTTCAGTGTGATTTTAGTTGGAAATGCAGGATGAATTTATCCTTTTTTGGTTGTAATGTAAAACTGAATTCATCTTTTAAATGCAATGTATACCGATCTCAGATTCTATTTTCGATTCAGCTGATTCAATTCCAAATTTAGCTTTATGTGATTCACTTTAAAATACACCAAAAATAAAAAAATAATAAAAATAATTATCAGGAATATTCATTAATTGTAATTTATTTATATTGATATTAAACGACAAGAAGACACCGTTACTCTAAATAACAAATTATTTTTGTTATTCTTAATTACAAACTTTATTTGTCATTCTTAATGACAAACTATATCCGTGATTTTATATAATGGTTTTTATTTGTCATTTATAAAAAGTCACACCAAATAAATAACGGGTCGAATGACAGATGAAAACCGTGATAAATCATGTTTTATAACAGATTTCATTCGTCATTTATAGCCCTTTCTGGACTAGTGGGTAACTCCTTACAACAGTCTTGCAAATTGAGTCAATAGAAGGACAGTCAGTCCAATTACTTTCCCTAGTGAGTGTACAACAATGCAGTCCCTAAAGCAGATATTCAAAATAGGAGAACAGATCATAGGCCATGATGCTACGTCCATGGAAATCGAAGAAAAAGAATAATTACAACCTATTTGACTAATAGAAATAAAAGTGCTCCTTCTCCTCTTTTAGAAGCAAATGTCATTCTCAAAAGTTAGAAATACAGATCTTTTTTTTTTTGTTGCCATTCTGAATTGAGTCGAAACTAGAGCACTCTTTTTCTTTTATCGAAAAGGAATAATTTATTAGAAGTAGAGGATTTACAGAAGACCTACCAGAGGTAGAAAAAACATGAAAAGAAAAAACTACCATACCAAATGAATGAGTAAACTATCTTATAGAATCGAAAAAAGAATCCCAGTTAGAGACTGAATGTGAAAACTTAAATGGACACGAGATCTCGTTGCAACACTCTTTTATTACTTCACCTAACCAAACACGCAGCTCAAGTACTCTTTTTAGTCCAAACCAAAGCACTAGCTCCTTCAGTAGCTTTTTTAACGCTGATGATGTAATTTCCGACCAGTTAAATATTGTTAGACTTTGCCGCGGAGGCTGCTACGGTCCATCTTGATAGTCGGAATTGTCGGGGAGAAAGTCAGAATACGAGGCTTGGGCATCTCTGATTCATTAGTCAAAGTCTATAATCTATCAGAACAAGCACTTCGGGGTGGTCCATTCTTACACATCGCACTTGCATTACTTTCATTCATCTAAGTGTCTTACTTCAGCTTCTGCTTTTAGCTCTTATCATGTTCACTGAATTATTATTTCTCATGGAATCTTGTTTGTACCATAAGTAAAAATGCCACTTAATGGGCCCAATTGATACTTGAACCAAGTTTTTGCCCTCATCGAAGCAGCTAACCAAATCATCGAAGTAGCCCATGACTTCGCCTAGTGTTGCATAAATTCAGTGACCAGTCAATGGTCAAAGTCAACACCTGATCAATGGTCAAAGGCAACGCCCGATCAATGATCAAGGTCAACAACCGGTCAACGGTCAAAGTCAATCGTCAGTCAATGTCAAGGACATGTCGCCGAGGGTGTTGCCATGCAGTTTCCACTCATGTTGTTGATAGGGTGTAGAATACATCTTATTTACTATCTATTGTTTATGCTTTCTTTGCTATTTTTTTTGTAAATTACGTATTTTATGTGTGTTTTGAGTTTTATAGCTACTTTGGAGTCGCACAGAGGAAAAGAAGAAGAAATCACCCAATTTGAGTAAAAGGGGCAAGTTGTCATTTCCTAGGAAACACTATTTGAGCCCACCCAAGGTTAAGGGAAACTCTATTTGGAGAAGCACTAAAGCGAGACTAGGGCGAGGGTTAAAAGGAGCTACCATCAGGTGGTTCTTTTACATTTGGGCGTGCGAATCCGCCCCATTTAATTCCTACACCTAAATCGAGAGAACAATTCTCTCAATCATTTTGCATCTGAAGAGCTACTGTTGAGAAGCTACAATAGTTCGAGGTATTAATGGCGAGAGCGAGAAGGAGAGATCGAAAGGAAGAAGTGAGGGTGTTGGTGTTCCTAAGAGATTCAATGGAGATGAAGGTGGTTTTTATTGTTGTTTTGAGGAGAAGGAACTTAGGGTTCTTTGGAAATCGAAAGGGATCCGGTGGCTGAAATTGATGAAGATCGTTTGTGGATGAATGGGTTTTTGTTGGAGTAATTCTTGATGGAGGATGGAAGATTCTGTGAGATGGCGCTGTCATGAAAGAGATGTTAGAGATTGATAAAAAAATGATGAAGTATGAACTTTAGTGGATGATTAAGGGTTTACTGTTGAAGAAGCCGAGATCTCAGAGATAAAGAATTAGACTCGGGTGATAGAGATGGTGTGTTCGATGGGTTAAGTTATTGTTCAAACAACAGATGAAAGAGGATGAATTTAGGGTTTGAGTTGATGTCGCTACTGAGAGATTTGAAATAAAATGGGATTTGTGAATCGAGAAGAAGAACAAGCTGCTAAATTATGATTCCAGTAAAGAAGTTGGGTCTCTACCGTGACCAGATCGAGAAATTGAGAAGGTGAATCTGCTGGTGAAGATGGATGTTGTGAATCAAAGAGCTGAATTTGAATTAAGGGTTTGAGTTTGTTTGAGAACGAGAATACCCTGATGCTATTGATTTGGAGATGAAGAAGTCTAGAGTTAGGTGGTACTGTTACTAACATGGGTTAGAAGAGAATGGGTTCTCTGAGTTCATCGATTAAAAAGGAAATGAAGGGAGTGAATGGGTTTGTGATGATTCTGTGTTTAAGGTGGAGATGATATGATCTTGATGATTCAAATGAAAGAAGAGATGGTTGTAGAATGCGATACTACTTGTGATGGATTGTATGGATGAATATAAGATGGGTTTGAGTTGGAAGAGATTAGAGTTGAAGATTGAAGTTGAGCGGCTCTGCGATAGCGAGAATGATTGAGCTAATTAGATGTATGTTAGCAATATGTGATGAATGCACCTAATTACATTAGATGTATGTGTTAGGTTCTTAGCAATTGAAAGGAAGGCCTGAAATTGGCGGGAATCAGCCATAAACAAGGGAGGTTACGCTGAAATTGCTACTCGGCGAGTTAACTCAATGCGACGCCAATGAGCGATTCAACGCAATCGATTAGACCAATCAACAGAGTTAGAAGGCCCGATCGGTGCGATTTCACTTCCCCTTGACCAGATGACTAACGAGACCCGATTATCTTGTCCGATTAATTAAACGGTTCGATAACGAAATATTCCATTGACTGAGAAGAAGATTCGATGACGGCGGTGACTTTTCGGTCAATTCCCATTGATCCGATAACTCTTCAAGCGACCAAAATTACGAATTTTGTGTGAGTCTCTCTCATGGGTGTGAAGACTTAGATTTGTGAATTGGATGAAAATTTGGAGGCTTTTAAGAATTGAACTTGAAATTGGAATTAGGCTCAAATTGGGAAAGTGGTGTTATTATGGAATAAGGATTCTATTCCTTGGAATATTGGGAGAGCATTGAATCCTATAAATAGAGAAGTTCTCTACACACTTTTTACACACACACACTTCTCTTTTCTTTATTCCTTGTGTGAACTCCTTAGCATGAGTAGCTAATTTTCTATTGATTGAGGATGAATTCCTAGTTCTTAACATATGATTTGAGTTTTGTTTTCAATTCTATCTTGAAGTTTTCACATGATTATCGTTTGTTTTTACTAATAGGAATGTTTATACATTCATGGTTGATTGATAGATTGTTTGGGTGGCCAACTAAATTGATTTGTTAATTGATCTAAATCTAGTATAAGTTAGGGAATATGTAATCGTTCTCGACACTTTACACAAGTAGAAAACACGAGACCTTGCGGAGGGATTCCGTGGAGCAATTGTATGTAAAAACAACGCTAGAAAGTGGACCAAGCGACAGGAGTTTAACTACTAGTACTAAACCTAAATTCATAAATTTTAATGCATTGAGGAATTACATCTTGTAAGCGAACCTCAAGGTGGTTCTTTTGAATAGAATCGATAACTAAGCGGAACTGTTACTCAGTGAAACAAGGGATTTTGGGGCTAGCTAAGCGAACCTGCTATCCTACGGTTGGTGATAATCTGTGACTAATAACATGTGGATGAAAAACATAATTTAAATCATTGTTTTGTAACGAAGAAGGATTCCTTGATTTTGTCTCCCTTATTGATTTCAACTTTATCTCTGAATTGCTTTGTTTATTTTCTTTTGTTTTACTAAACAAAACCCCCCCTTTGTGACAATTTTACAACTAAAAATCTCTTGCTCCTCGTGGGAACGAACTTGACTACGCTATTACTTGTTAATTAGGTGAAAAAATATTTATTAATTTGTTGTGGTTATGACACACAACAGTTGCCAACTAATTTTCGGCTAAGTAATCAACCGCACTCCCAGCCAGTCTCCACCCATGCTATCAGTTGTGCTTCCAGCCAGCCTTCATCCATGCTGCTAGCCATTATGCATGTCAGCCAGCCTTCATCCAAATTGCCAGCCCATTATGCATGTCAACCATCAATCCAGTCAGTCAGCATGCAGGATCAATTCAGGCATGCAAAGGCAGTTTCATGCGAATTAATTCAGGAGGCATGCAAAGGCAGTTTCATGCGAATTAATTCAGGAGGCATGCAAAGACAATTTTATACAGAATTTATCATGGAGGCATGAATGAGCAGTTTCATGCAGAATTCGTCATGGAGGCATGAATGTGCAGTTTCATGCAGAATTTAACATGGAGGCATGCAATATTAATTCCAGCAGTTTCATACATAATTGAAGATGGAGGCATGAATGAGCGATTAATGCCATTTATGCTTATATTGAAATTAACTATTGAAATGTATAAATAGGGAGGAGCAGAGATCATTAGGGAGGTAGCGAATACAAGAAAAAGACTATAATTCAAATATCAATAAAATATTTCTCCCCAAGGGATTCATCCGTGGACGTAAGCAAACCATGCCGAACCACGTTAAACCTGTGTCTCTTTATTTGTTCTTAAATTCGTCTCCTAACCCAAAATACACACCTAATCATTTATTCATCGTGTTTCGTGCCCAGAATTTATTTTGGGTACAACATTGGCACCGACTAAGGGGAATACGAGAAAGGGAATCGTGTTTTCCCGTTGAGAAAAGTTGTACAAAATGCTTCAAAATCGTTTTAGTGAAAAACTGTTTGAACGTCGTGGGAAATCATTGTTGCGGTCCGATTGATCATAGCTTGTTGTAGCCTGTTTGATCGAAATAGTTGCGATCCGGTGATCGCATTTGCTGCGACGATTAATCGTCAAATTCTTTGCAGTCCGATTGATCGAATCGCTTGCTATAGTCTAGATTCTCAATTCGAGATTTGCTTACCTTCCGAAACCACTAAAATTGCATCACAACAAAGCCTGATGAAAATGTTTCCAGGACGTTCGGTCCGCGGAAAAAGGTGGCGTTAAAACATCATCAAAATTATTGTTGGATATTCGATCTGCAACATGGTCGGGTCGATTTTGATTTCAATCCTGCGAGTCAAGCCCCGCATGTGGCTTTGCCCGATCCGATTAATCATAATTACTGCAGTCCAGCTTCATAGTCAGAGGCCACCTAGACTGTCTCATTGAATCATCGGTCCGTAGCATATTCAATTCCAAAGTTTGAAAAATTTTGCTTCTCAAATAGCGGAGTGTCCACATGTTCGAATTTGTAGTATGTCAAAATCATTACTGTCATGATCACGGGGTTGTCGGGTTGCCTACACCTCTAGACGCTTGAAAACCCTCACGAGAAGACCTCGAGAAAAGTATCGCAAAAAAGTTCCGAAAAAGATCACAAAAAGGAGTAACAAAATTTCCTGCATAAAAATTCCTGAAACGATAAATCCAACAAAGCTGTTCTTGAAATTGTAAAAGAAAAGACAATGACCCCAAAAGGCATTTGCAAAAGGTCGAGAGAAAAGAATACTTGACTCCCACACCAAGCAGAAATTTCAAGACTAATGGCATGATTCGGGGCAAAACCGTGGCGAAAGGTTTCACAAAAATAAATAAATAACGAAGATCGAGCGGCGGCCAATGCCGCGACATTCTTGACCGGTGAGATATGTTCACCCACTTGAGTGGTCTCCTTCACCAACGTTAGCATTTTCCGTCACCCACTTCGGGGTCTCCTTCACCTAATGCTGGGGAAAGTTCGATGCCCGTGTTACATCAATCTTCGATGTCTTTGCGTATATCAGCGTTGATGCTCTGTGGTACATCAAACATCGATGCTCTAGGCTACATCAAACTTGGCGGGGCACCACACATAAGGGTGCCACGTCACCCGATGCGACGTGGCAGCCCACACGTCGACAACTCGGTCCGGTCAACGGTGGCCACGTCAGCAAAACGATGCCTCGTCAGCTTCACACATTAGCAAGTGACGCCTCGTCAGCGCGACACGTCAGCAAGCGATGCCACATCAAAAAGACACTTAACAAGTGACGCCTCGTCACCGTGCCACATCAGCAAATCGATGCCTCGTCAGCATGACACGTTATCAAGTGACGTCTCGTTAGTGTGCCGTCGAAACGGCCCGATCCAACAACGCGCACGTCGTGGTGGTCGATCAGCGTTCTTTGAGTCGAAAGTGCCACCAAGATCGAGCATCGCGTCAGGTTGTTTGGGCCAATCAGAAGAAAAATACAGTCTGCAGATTTTGTCCTCCAAGAGCATATTCCGTTACCAACGACTTTAGAATATAACAATAATATTAGTGTGCGTTAGTTAACACCAGTTAATTTCTTCCTCACACACGCCGCCATGACGTCATCATCGTCGACAGCGATATCCAAGCATCTTCGTCTTCTACGGTGAGCAGTAGAATGCCGGCGGCAAAACCCGGCCAGATGTGCAAATACTCACTCCCGGCGGCGGTCCGTGACCTCGGTCGGCGGCCATCTCACCGATCCTGTGTATCAGCAGTTGTCTAGCCGCAGTAGTCCGCCCGCAATTCTTCTATGGTGTAGGCCGACACAACTTAAAACCATGCTTCTGTTTCGGTGTAGCACGAGGTAACTTAATACCGTAGCCCTGATCCAATGCAGCGCTGCACAACTTAATTATATAGATCTGGATTTTTCGTCCCCATTAAGTTAGCTTGACAGATTTATACGCCCCACTTGGGCTTAATCTAAAGATTTGTTTCGTTCATATCTTCTTCGTCTCACGTCCAAATTGGATGATTTTTGGCTCGTTGCGATCGCATTTCAGTATCCTACGACATGAAGGTAAAAATTTACAATCGGAGAATAATATTTTTTGGGTACAATCACGTCATCAACATGTTTGGAGCAAGGCGTTAATGAGCATTTTGTTTCTTCGATAACTTCTTCTTCGTGCATCAAACTGGTGATTTTCGGCCCGATGAGATCGTATGTCAATTCCCAACATCGTGAAGGCGAAATTTCAATTTTCGGAGAAAAATGAATTTTTAGAATTTAAAATGACAAGACACTTGATTACATTCAATCACCGTCAAATTCTTTGAGATCCAATTGATCAGCTGTTGTAGTCCGGTGCCTCGGCAAATCTGTAGTCCGAGTTGATCGAATGCTAGATCCTTTTTCGCGTAATTATTACAGATCGGTTGATCGAACTACGAATCGGTTTCAACAACAAGCTGGCGATTGATCGAAACTATGGCAGTCCTTTTTAATTCCTGGTCCGGTTGGTTGACATTGTAGTCCCATTTTCCCCAAAATTGTTTCGGACATTTTCCTCACAAGCGCATGATACGATTTATGTATAATCATTTACATTACAATGATCGCAGCCACTGGAAATACTGATTCCGTAGCAAATCTTCAATCCAGTTTTGATTCAACTGTGCATTCCAGTCCCACAGACAAATCTAGTAACTAAGTCGAGACCAAGGTAGTTAATATCGTGTATCAATATCGTATCGGTCGGGTCCTATACACCTATACAAATGATAATATATGTTTTTATAGGCGATACATCATTAGGATTTTTATTAATATTTATTATTTATCAAACAAAAAAATATATTTATATAACCATAATAGAAAATAATAATTGTAGTAAACATACTTCAACCTTACAAAATAAGAGGTGGTTGGTTAGAGCCTTATACCATCAACAACAAAACCGTGCATTGAATGTCTGTTAGCCCATCAACATCACATTTACAATAATTACATCCACCATAATCATATACGAAGTTAGCAAAATTATTGGAGTTACTTTATTGAACTAAAAGTTCAGAAATCATAATCAAAAGACAAAATACATTAGTGATATATCGATTGTACAAGTGAAACCTATATTATCGATGTACAAGTGAAAACAGATATATGGTCAAGTACAAGATGATACACGCGTTTTTATCGTTTCTCCTTTCGTATCTTGGATATTTTCGGTATACGTAAGGTTTTCGATATCCTATAAAAACCTTTAATATCGGCTTTATCTGGCAAATATTGACTACCTTGGTCGAGACGAGACGCTAAGGCAACTATACTAGTCATCGTCGCTGGAAAACATCAACATAGCCAGTGGGCATCCTAATCACTTCATAAAAGAAGTCTCAATAACACTTTTAATATGGTACTATATAATTTATATATTTTCACATCTTTTCATATAATCATGCATACTTTTATTCAATGGGACACCTACAATGTGGCGAGCAATTTCTCACGAGGAGATGCACACATTACAATTTTGCGCGCATCAGGAATAGTGGGATTGGCCCCCCGCGCGAATTCTAGATAGCATACATCTTCAAAATTTCATGCGCGAGCAAGATGCAGCAAGGAAGTACATCCTTGTACGAGCATTAAGCAGCATGATAATCACTATCTTCTAGGGGCGAGTTGCATATCACTTCAACGTGACTGACTATCACTTGGGGCGAGATATGTAACACCTCATGGTCTAAAATAACTCTTTTTGGGCGAGATCGTAACACTCCATCGCTTGGGGCGAGTTACATAGCACCTAAATGCAATGCGAAATTCAACTTAAAATCAAAACTTGGGTAACCCAAACTTCTTAATCCTCGATGAGTTACTGAGGATTAAGAGGGAAGCATACACCTAATATTTTGATTTCAATTATTGCAATAAGTAATGTTAAGCCCATGCTACGATTAAGTTGATAGAATTGTTGTAGTCGGTTCAAAACTTAACTTACTCCCGGTTGGGCCTTGGCCCGATGCGATGCAGTTTTTGCTCATCAATTCTGTACTCAGTTGGACGCAAATGATGTAGTCTAGTTGCACTCAGTTGGACGCAAATGATGCAGTCCAATTTTGCTCATCAATTAAATGACTCGGTTGGACGCACTGATGCGGTCTGGTTTTTATTTGTGATTTGTTACATTGCTGTTTATCGAACTATATTAATCCGGTTCCTCGGTAACTCTTTGCGGTCTAGGCGGTCGAAGGCTGCTGTGCATGCGGTTTTCCTCTCAGGACCCGATTATTTTATTTGCTCCACGATCAAAGTGTCGCAAATTCTTTATGATGCATTTATGCTCGATGATGTTGCGATCCGTGATCGAAAGTCATGCGATCGATGGCTCTATTCAAGACTTCCGGCCATCCAGTGATCGCAATGCTTCCGTGATTCATTTATGCTCGTTGATCTTTACCCGAGTCAGTGATCGAAAATGCTTGTAATCCGACGATAACTCTATTCGCAACTCTGCATGATCCAGTGATCCATTTTGCCGATGCGGTTACGCTGCAGTTCTTGCTTGTATTTCGGTGATCCAAGCTGCTTTGCGGTCGGCTACATTCAGTAATTCTGCGATCTGGTGATCGCGTTATTGATGCGATCTGATTGCTCGTTCTTCTGTGCATTTCGGTGATCAAAGGCTGACTGCGATCGACTACTGTTCGCCAACTCTGCAGTCCGGTCGATCGCATTCTTTGCGATCTGATTCTGCTCAGTTGCTACTCTGGACCGGTGATCGAAGTGCTGCTGGCCAGCTTCATTAGTAACTCCTCTGAGTCCGGTGATCGTAAGCTGCTGCGGTGCAGTTCTTCTCGTTGCTTCTTTACATTTGGTGATCGAAGGCTCGCTGCGGTCGACTCTGATTCGCAACTCCTTTAGTCGGTGATGCTTGATTCGCGCGATGCACTGATTACAGCACCGTTCACTGTGCTATTAGGTGATCGAAGGTCGCATCGATTATGTTAGTAACTTCTGTGATCCGGTGATACGCAGCTCATTCTGCGATGTAGTTTTGATAATTCTTTCTGATCCAGTGATCGAAACTGCTTTGCGATCTAGCTATGTTCGCGGCTCTATGATCGGTGATCGGAGGCTAACGTAGACCATTTTTCTCCAATCTTTATTCTACCAGTTTCGCTCATTCTTTGGAAAGGACGAGTTTTTGTAGCTGTCGCGATCAAGTTTACCTCAATCACTACAATCCAATTTCGCAGCAATTATTATGATCTAGTCGACATTGCTGCTATCCCGATTCATATTGCTATTGAAGACATATAAAGATCGATGTCACATCCAGTAGCATAGCCAAGACCATTGGAGGTCCAACAACAAACAAAGTCTGTTACCATCTCAATTACTAAAAGGTCACACCCTTTCGCTCATAACCACCGCGGCTCGGTCGTGTCGACAACGACTTAATACCAACAACTCACATAGATTCCAGACTGGTGGCGTCAAATATAACTCGTCTTTTCCAAACAACGATTCTTATTTTAGTTCTACGCAACTACCACGGTCGATTTTACATCCACGATTACTGTTCACTTTCAACATCACTCAGCTCCCGATATCACGCTTCGTTGTAGTCTAGTTCGACCTTCGGTCTAGTTTTTGCATACAACAATTGTTGCCATAGATCTCCCGTCACAATATCCTCACTTGGGGCGGCTTGTTGTGATTTCGCAAACAACAAGGAAGTTTCAATCACCTCAACATCAATAATCCACACTTGGGAGGCGAGTTTTATCATTGACTAAGGAAAACGAAATTTTCATAACCTAAGAGGGGGATGTTTGTACGATAAGTAAAAATGCCACTTAATGGGCCCAATGATACTTGAACCATCTTTTGGCCCTCATCCAAGTCGCTAACCAGTTACCAATAAGCCCACCAACCTTCCTAGTGTTGCATAAATTCAATGACCGGTCAATGGTCAAAGTCAACACACGGTCAATGGTCAAAGTCAACGCCCGGTCAATGGTAAAAGTCAACAACCGGTCAACGGTCAAAGTCAACCGTCAGTCAAAATCAAGACATGTTGCTGAGGGTCTGCCATGCGATTTTCCTCATGTTGCCAACCAATTTTGACTAAGTTACTCTCATCTTTGCCACGACCAGTCTCCACCGTCTTGCTCGGGTTGTCTTGCCTAGCCTTCATCCATCTTTGCCAGCCATTATGCATGTCATCCACCTCCATCAGCGCGACCCATTATGCTGTCAACCATCAATCGATCGGCCCGTATGCGGGATCGGTCGGGCATGCAAAGGAAGTTTCATGCGAATTCATTCGGGAGGCATGCAAAGCGGTATCATGTGAATTAATTTAGGAGGCATGCAAAGACAAGTTTCATACATAATTTATCATGGAGGCATGAATGAGCGGTTTCATCGAAATTCATCATGGAGGCATAAATGTGCGGTTTCATGCGAGAATTAACATGGAGGCATGCAATATTAATTCAGAGTTTCATACATAATTGAAGATAGAGGCATGAATGAGCGATTAATGCCATTTATGCTTATATTGAAATTAGATATTGAAAATGTATAAATAGGGAGGAGCGAGAGATCATTAGGGAGGTAGCGAGGAATACAAGAAAAGAAAGGCGTAATTCAAATATCAATAAAATATTTCTCCCAAGGGGATTCATCCAACGTGGCAAACCATGCTAACCACGCTAAACTTGTGTCTCTTTTATTTGTTCTTCAATTCGTCTCTAACTCCAAAATACGCACCAAATCATATATTCATCGTGTTTCGTGCCCGAGAATTTATTTTGGGTACAAACAAATATGTTTCCTTCAAATGGTTGTACCATTGTTTTCTATTTTCCTTTATTCGGTACATTGGTCTTTGTTTTGTTTGATTTTGTTTTACCAAAATGTTGTTGTTTTTGGGTTATCATATTAAAAGATCAACTAAGAAAATGATCGAAATAGCGAAAATGATCAATAAACGACTAAGTTTGCATCACGTCCACAAAAATGATGACTTCTTGACGGTTCGAACAAGCTGTGCATTTTTTTTTTTTTTTTGGTATCGAGCAAGAAAAACAAAGAAACAAAAAAACAAGACTAACTGTTGTTTACAAAGAGAAAACAATGCTAGTTGGAATATTGGAACTGGTCCACTTTTGTTGGACGTTGTGAGTGAGTGCGTACGTTGCTAGAGAGTGAGCAGCCTTATTAGCCGGTTTTGGACGAAACTCTAAAAGCACCGCTACCGTTGAGGGTAGCCATCTTGTGGATGATGTCATCTTTCAGACTCCATATTCTCCATGGGGTTTTCCCGCAGTTCTCCTTTTAAGCTCTTCACGACAATCTGACTATCTCCTTCTACAATTATGTTATTCAAGTTCAACCAAGACGTTAAATCTGCAGCTAACTGGAAACTGGATGCTTCTGCAAATATAAATGAGTCTGACCTTCCCAGTGTAGTACCAGCACCATGACAGTTTCCATGATCTCTTGCAACAGCTGCACATGTGAAAACTTTATCTTTCCACGCAGCGTCGACATTGATCTTGAAATTGAGATGATCTGGAGGAGTCCAGATAACATTGTTTGATTCAGCAACACTATGGTTAACACTTTCCATCCCATTAAGTTTTTCGTCCCCGTTGTAGTTGTAGTAGAGATAATACCAGTAAAGAGCTATTGTCAGTGCATCATGAACATTCATGTTCTTGTGTTCGAAAACCTTCGCATTACGGAATTTCCAAATGGCCCAGCAGATAGCCAATCCCTAGGGCAAGAGAAGTGATTATCATTTTCTCTGAGTAGAGACTCCACAAGATTAGTTAGGGTCATCTGATTATTTCCTTGTAAGAGAATGCCAAGAGGAGAGGAAAACCAGACTGCTTGAGCGAAGTTACAATGAAGGAATAGGTGGTCTACTGAATCTTTATCATTATTGAAGATGCTGCAAGTAGTTAAGACTCCTTCGATGATTCTGCCAATTCTCTGAGAGACGACTAGGCCTTTATGAATAGCTCTCCACATGAAAATCTTGATCTTCGGAGCGACTCTTAACTGCCCAGAATTTCTTCCAAGGGAAGTTATTTTCACCTGAAGCGGATGATTCTCCTTGGTGTTCTTGAATCATTCTCTGGAAAGACTGTGGTGTAAAATCACCATTAGAAGTGCTTCCATATCAACTTGTCGTCTGAATGAAGATTTGGAGAGATTCTTTGGATTTGGTTGCAGGTGTACTGATCTGTAGTGCCCTAGAGTGTAGTTAAGTTCCACTGACCTGTGGTGTTGTCGATTAAATCGCTAACTTTTTAACCTCCATGTTTCCGTCAGCTGATTTCTCAGGAACACAACCGGTAATGAAGGAACCCAAGGATCTGAGAAGATGTCAATGGACTGCCCATTTCCCACAAACCAGATGCATTTCTTTAGTTCTTCTCAAATGTCAAGCATTGCAGCCCATGTTGTTGAAAAAATATTAATCTTCTTTACCTCCCAGAAGGAATTATCTCTAAGGTATTTGGCACACATAATTTGTGCCTATAGGGCATCTTTTTCTTGAAGGAATCTCCAAGCTAATTTGGCTACAAGGGATGAGTTTATCTTATCTAGTGAACGTAAACTCAAACCTCCTTTTTCTTTTTGCAGATTATACCACTCCCAGTTTAGGAAATGCATTTTCCTCTTCTTTTTGTTATGACCCCACCAAAAGTTTATGATTATCTGAGTTAACTTGTTTAAAATCGTTTTTGGTATCATTGTAATTGCCATGTAAAAGACTGGAATAAGACCAAGGACAGATTGAATGAGCACTATTCTCCCAGCGTGTGATAAATTGTTTTTTCTTCTACCTGCAAGTGTTGCATCAAACATGTCTATGAGGAAGTTGAAATTTGACACCCTATTCCCTTGTTGCAGAATTTTTACTCCAAGATATTTCTCCTCTTTTGCATTTTCCAAACTCCCAACTGTTGAATAATCTCTTCTACATAAGTGTCAGGGACACTTTTGCTGAAATGTATGGAGGATTTAGAGTAGTTGACCAATTGCCCTGAGAGGTTGTAGTACTGTTGTAAGACTGAAGTGATTGATTTTATTGTTCTAGTATCAGTATTGTCAAATAGCATCACATCATCTGCAAACATGATATGTGAGTCACTTGGAGCCCATCTATTGATTTTATAACCACTATAAATTCCCTCATCTTCCATTCTGTTGATGATACCCGACAAAGAGTGAGCACAGATGATGAATAAGTATGGAGATAAAGGAAGCCTTGCCTTATACCTCTTTCTCCAACAAAAAAGCCTTCAGTCTGGCCATTAAGGAGTATAGAGTATGAAGCAAATTTCTCGCAATTCATAATGAGGTCATGTGCTTTGTCTGTGATACCAAAATTCATGAGTGATTGACTAAGGAAATGCCAATCAACTCTGTCATATGCTTTGCTCATGTCGAGTTTCAGCGCAAAAGACCCTTGTGAAGTATTTGAATGGTTCATGGAGTGAAATAATACTTTAGCCACCACAATATTGTCTATGATCTGTCTTCCCGGAACGAATGCTGATTGGTTCTCTTCAATGAGGTTGTTCAGGAAAGGGCTGGGCCTGTTTGTGATAATCTTGTGACCACCTTATAAAGCACATTGCAGAGAGCAATGGGTCTGTAATCAGCTCAATTTCAGCATGTTTCTTTTTTGAAATCAACATCGGATAAGTGTGGTTTAAGACATGGGGATGACATAATATCTGAAGCAGTCTTGAATTAGATGCACAACCTCTTGACCTACAACTTCCCTAAATTTCTTGTAAAAGAGAGTTGGGTAACTATAAGGGCCTGGCGACTTCAAAGATCCCATCTTCTTTATTACATTGGAAACTTCCTCGGCACTAGGTATTGATCTTAGGTACCTGCATTCATCTCGACTCAGTTTATTAGCATTATCCAGTGTCATGGCAGCAGCTGATACATTTGTATCTTTTGAGAACATATCCTGGAAATGGTTTATAACATTGTCTCTAATCTGCCCAGGTTCAGAAATCCAATCACCATTAAGGTTTTTTAAAGCAAATATCTTGTTTTTACTTCTTCTGTGAATAGTAAAACGTGGAATACCTGAGTGTTTTTATCAATGGAAGGAACCCATTTGGATTTGTTCCTTTGTTGCCAAAACATTCTGTCTCTTTTCTCAAGAGTAATGATGTTATCACAGATGGCTTTCTCCTTCTCTCTGGTGTCTCTCAGGTGTGAAGATGATTGCAGATCAATTAGCTTTTGTTTCTCAATTTCTATCTCCCTTCTTGTGTCTCCAAAAGTTTCCCTGCTCCAATTCCATAGATGATAGACGCATTTATGTGTCTATTTTGATCTCGATTTTCTATATTGTTAGTACCCATTTTTGTATTTATTTTGGAATTTTATGTTTTTGTAGGTGTTTTTGGAGAAATACGATTTTGCGGCGAAATTGGCTCGAAAAGTGGATTTTGCGCTCTTGGAAGAAAACTACTAAGACATTCCTCATTTGGATAAGGGGCACCTCATTACTAAGGGGCACCGACAGGGAAAACTGATATTGGCACACCAGAATTGGATAAGGAGGTCATCCTCTTCGTTTGAATTTTTGAAAGTGGCGCGAAAATGTTGTGCCGTACGTGTAAACAGATTTTGATTCGATGTTTGGGCTATCTCTCGACAGATTCATCTTAGATTTTTATTGGGACGGACTTGTTAAGTCTGAAAAAGTCGACATGGATGTTTGGTTCATTTAAATAGGGCCGGGTCATCGGGATGAAGTAAATGGGGAGGTGGTAATGCGGGAATATCATGTTTGAAAATGAAGTGCAAGCTGCGTCTTTTCCGGAGAAGATTTCGGCAGATTTTATTGGAGTTCTTCTCGGATTTTTATTTGGATCGAATACGGATACATCAAGACAGGGTTGGTAATTGAAAATAGTTCATGTAAAGAAAACAAGTTTCCATATTTATCTAATCCAATCAGGGGCCGTGATAAGTGAAGATTTTTTTGGGTCTGTTCCATATTTGGAAGTTGTGTGGAGTTTGGAAAGGCTTTGTTCCTCTGTTCGAACTGAGTTACAAAATATAGGAGATTCGAAAGATTCGGACGCATAAAAATAAGAAGAGAAAATCCCCGTGACTTGCCGGGGAGAATGAAGATTTATTTTCGAAGATTTCTTGCCATAGAAGTAGTCGTGGTGTATAAATATAGTTGTTCGAGTCCTAGAGAGGGGAGTCGAGAGTTTGGGTACGCTGCTGGGAAGAAGAAAAGGCTGCAGAGGAGTTGTAGCGGCGGCGAAGAAGAAGAAGAAGAGAAGGAGCTGCGAGGACACTAGATAAGTGTCGTTCTCAAGAACCCTACAATCGAAGAACATTAAGCTGCACAAAACGATCGCGGTCAAGGTCTTATATTCAAACATTACCTATGATCCGTTAGTAACTATTATCTTCGGTTTTGCAACAATTATCGTAACAATGTCGTATGTAACACCCTTACAGCGTTTCCAATCTCTGTGTTATATAATTTCTTCAATAAAACACCTTTTTGAGCTATGGATTATTATTTTATGCGTGTTTTTGATATGAGGAGCTAAACCCCAACACTGGGACGACGGAGGAATCCTTATTTCACAATTGTTTGGTAACTATATTTGATTCTATATGACTTTTGCATTGATTTAATTGATTTATGATGTTTATTAATTATTTGTGATTTTGTCTAATGGTGTATGATTAGACTTAGAGCTTTTAATGCACCATGCTTATGATTTACAATTAATCTTTTAAAAAATCTATCTTTGGCAAAGAAAAGAGTCCATAAAAGAGCTAGAAGTGTTATGAATCAATATACAAACCAATTGAATGTGATTAATGGTGAAATCCTGAGTCTCAGTACCTCTCGATACCGTGACAACTTTTTGTATATAATTTCCTTGTTTTTAGTGTATTTTATTTTCAAGTCTGAAATCAAATATTTACAAGTCGGAGTGAACGACATCTTTCTTACCACTTTACAATAAGTTTTTACAATCACATCTTGTCCGGATCACATCTATCCATAAGGAGGAGATCTTCATTGAGTCCCCATGGTGATCTGGTAAGGACTGTATTGTAGTCACATCCTAGTTCTAAATGAACTAGATAAATTTCCTTCCCAAAGTTTGATACTTCCATATTGCCAGATGGTCTCCAAGATCTGATAAGCATATTGTAGAGGATGTTGATCCCATACTCTCTTCTTGTGACAGTGGTGATGACAAGAGAGTATTTTTGAGAAGAAGAGGTCTCAAGAAGATCTACCGGCACTTCAAAAACTTCTTCTTCATTATGTGATAATGCTGCCATCTTGTTTGCTAGATCTTCATATTCTGGATTTGAAGATTGTGATGGAGAAGCCTCCATGATTACGTAGAAAGTTCTGAGGGTGAGAGAAACAAAACCTTCAATGTGGAAAAACCTTTTGAGAACACACCAAGTTGTACGGAAAAAGAGAAACAACAGATCTGATTAACCTGCAAAAAAACAAAACAAACACACCAAGAACAGAAAAAGTAGATTAAAGGGAGTAAAGGATATAAGGAGAAGAAAGAAATCGTCCTCTGACGAGAGTAATAATCATCCCTAGAGATGAGAGAAATCGTCTTCTGACGAGTCTGCTTACTTATACGTGACATCCACTTCAACCGGGTAGAATAAAAAATTTAAAATTAAATGGTTTTCTATGGTCTCCTAGTCTTTTACTTCAGATCTGCTCTTCTCTTTGGTGAACTGGATTATTATTTCTCATGTGATCTATTTCCCTTCAACTGGCTTTTCTTTCCATTTTTTTTTTTTTTTTTTTTGTCCTTTCTTCGGCGCACTCTGGTAATGTGAGCATTTGACATCCACTTGAATGAGTAGCAATAATAAACCCAATAGTTCATTACACGCGACATCCACTTCAATGGGTGGGAATAAAAAATTCAAACTAAATGGTTTTCTACCGCCTCCACTCTTCATCTTCACCTGGTTCTTATTATTGTAATACCCATTAATTCTAGTAGTTTGTCTAACGAATAAAGCAGGGTATCTGTTCTTACACCGTGCCTTGCACTAGCACCATTTTTAGCTGCTATATAAGTCTTCTTAAGCTCCTTCTTTTACAAAGTATCTTGTATTTACTCGAATATTTCTAATGCACTTCATTTCTTGCAAACGTCTTTTACTTTCATTTCTTTGCCTTTCTTGGGCCAATTCTGGTATATAATCTTCAAAATGCATTAATTTCTTCTTCATTTTATCCAACTTTTTTGTAGTTTTTTATGTTTCAAAGAATGGGTAAATTAGTGAGTTTGTTCTTTGGTTTTTCAGCTTCGTGCGCAGTCGATGGAGTGTATGGTGGGAAAGTAGAGGTGTGAACTTGGGTAATTGGTTGGTTGTTGAAGGATGGATGAAACCCTCACTATTTGATGGAATTCCCAATGGAGATATGCTTGTAAGTGTTCTTTATAGAGAGATTTTGCGTGATTTTGCTTAAGTTCGTTTAGTTTTGGTGGTTGTGTATATTTACGGAAGTTTATAATGCAGGACGGAGCAAAGGTTCATTTCAGATCTCTGAGATCAAATAAGTATGTATGTGCAGAGGAGGGAGGGGATTCCGGCGCTGTCACCGTCAACAGGGAAAAAGCGAGTGGTTGGGAAACCTTCAGAGTAAGGCCATCACAGAAATTAAACCAGACTTCCCATACTTCTTTTGAACTGTTTGTGTAATCCCTAGGACTTTAGTTATGGATTCGAGTTTCGAGATGTTAAGATCATGCAAATACTCTCTGTTGCAGTTATGGAGGTATCTCCTTCGGAATATCAGCTTCGTTCTTTTAAAGGACTGTTTCTATCCTGTGCTGGACAATGGGCCTCTATCACCACAACATCAGGATCGCCGTCTTGGAAAGAAACATTTACTATTGAAAGATCTAGCAATGATCGAGTTCGAATTAAACATTCTAGCGGTAGATATCTACAGGTGACATACTCTCAGGAATTTAAACTTCTCACCTGACAATCAGGCCATTGTAATTCATATCTGATATTTTTACTTTTTAGGCATCATCGGAAAATGAGCTAAAAGCAGACTATGTTGGGACACCAGCTTTGATGATGGTAATGCAGCCATATTTGTCATGACTTTTGATGGTGGCCCTTTGAAAGGAGAGTACCAGCTCTGCAATGGGCATGGACCGCAAAAAGCAAAACAAGTGCTTACCGTAATTTTCTATTTCCCCTATCTTTTTCTTTTGACAAGAAAAGGGCAAATAACATTAAACAGACTATACATCTACTAATCGTTGTTAACATCAGCTGTTTGCATCATTTGTTTGTATATGACAAGTTATGACTTAATAAAAATTAACTTAAATTGCAGGAACATAGGAACAGCTATATTACACGAGAAGATTTTGGTTATCTTAGCAAACACGGTATAAACACCGTCAGGATTCCTGTGGGGTGGTGGATTACCAAAGATCCCAATCCACCAGCTCCGTATGTTGGGGGAGGCTTGGCAGCTCTAGACAATGCATTCCGATGGGCACAGTAGGTCTCTCTTTCCTAATTTTCTTGTCATCCTGGTCCCCAGTTTTTTGAAAATCGACTAACCTAAACTTGTGCAGTGAGTTCGGCTTAAAATGCATAATCGACCTTCACGCAGCTCCTGGTTCCCAAAATGGAATGGATCACAGTTCTAGTCGTGATGGTTCTATTGACTGGCTGATATCAGATAATATCCAGCGAAGCCTTGAAGCTATAGAATTCCTAGCTTCCAGGTAAAATATGTTTATCTTTAGATATAACTATTCATACAACAGTCTTATTTAAAAAAAGTTGTTTAGCTCCTAATGAGCATGCATGTCATCTTTCATTTGCAGGTACGGATATGATCCTGCTCTATTGGGAATTGAGCTTTTGAATGAGTCACATTCACCTGAAGTTCCTTTGGATAAGTTACTGAAGTACTACAACGACGGATATGACATTGTGAGAAAACATTCATCAGCTTATGTAATAATGAGTCAGGTGATTGGCCCTGGAGACCCAGCTGACATTTATAAGGCCAACACTGGTAAATCAAAAGTAGTATTGGACATGCACTACTATAATCTCTATGACAGTTACTTCGAAAATATAAGCACACAGGAGAATATCGATTTCTTATATAGAAATAGGAAGTCTCAAATGGATTCCCTAAACGCTGCTGATGGACCGTTGGTGTTTATTGGTAAGGCTTTATTAGCAGAAACATGCTTCGTTTGTTTTGGAAGTTTCTTTTCAAAAACTAGTTGCCTGTTAACTGGAACCCAAAAATTTGGTACTGTCTTCATAACAACTTTAACATCCGGAAATGAATACAGGAGAGTGGGTGAACGAATTTGGCAGAGGCGGGTCTACAGAGGATTACCGAAACTTCGGCAGAGCACAGTTAGATGTGTATGGTTCAGCTTCTTTTGGATGGGCATATTGGTCATTCAAGAATGTGAATAATCATTGGTCTCTTAAGTGGAACATCAACCAAAATTACTTGCGGTTATAGGTGCAAATTCTGTGATCATACTAGCTGGTTAGTATATATATTCTGTATTATATAAAGATATATTTTTGATGTCTGGCCATGTTAGATCGGCTTTTATATCAGTGTTACCCTGATCATTAACTTTTATGATTTGAATTATTTGATGCAGGTAACTTCACAAATTCGAAGTAGTTTCCCGCTACTCTGATGGAGATGTAGTCACATAAGTGTAGGGTCCTGACTCGGAACAACTATGAATAAGAATAAATAAACTCCACCTTGTAATCAGATCTCTTTAGGATTTTGCTTCCATGTACTAATGATTGAATAATGTAAGTACTCAATATGTAAGTACTCACCACTAGATTGTTAGCCTCCATGTTTTCTTGCAACTCCCTGTAACCAGCTTTCCGAAACAAGACAATGAAAGGTTAGTGATAACCATCCTTCCTTATTGGAATGTACGACAATGCAAAACCCGACCGCAGGGATATCATATCACTACAGTTGAACATTTCATAGGCCATGTTACTACTTTTGTGGATATCAAAGAGAAGGAATAGATGAAGTCAACCGAAAGGAAACAGAACCTACTACCTTTTTGGCAACATAAACGAAATCTCTAGAGTTAAATTTAACTTTAAGAAAATCCAACCTAAATTTCGTAAAAGTTTAACTACTCCCTCCGTCCCACTAATAAGTGACTTAGTTACTTTTAGATTTTGTCCCACCATTAAGTGACATATATCACTAAACAAGGAGATATTCCTAAATTTATCATTTTAATTGATTATAAGAAATATAAGAAATATGCATAATTTGATAGTCATGTTTATATTCGTTACGTAGGTGTTTTAAAATGCTTTTCAATGGTACGAAGTTTGCGAACATCCGTGATGTGGTTTGAGAGATAAATCATTTCAAAATTTCACTATTTATTATACATAAGGGTATAATTGTAAAAAGTACTTAAAAATACTTTTCCCCTTGTTTGCCTTAAAAATTGCGCAAACTTGAACTAGGTCACTTAATAGTGGGACGGAGGGAGTATTTATTTTAGAGCAGTTCCCACGCAGCAGCGTGGGAAAGCTTAATTAGCAAACTGCTGTTGTGCCGTTGGATTATGCTATCCACCGTTTGATTAATTTGACTTTGTCTTCTAAGGTGAAATACAACTGTCAAACTTTTGATATTAGAGACAGATCCCCAAACTTATATAAAATTAAAATAAAATAAATAAAACCAGTCATAAAAATCCAAGGTGACCAAACTTGTGGTACGAAAACCCCACTCAAATGTTGGGATTCATTAAAACTCTATCTTAAACTATATTGATATAAAAACTCCAAATTTTAAAAAATTAATACAAAAATCCCAAATTTTAAAATTGGTTTCATCAAATTTTATGATGAAACCAAAAATTGGTTTCATTAAAATTTTGTTTTTTTGGGGTTTTTGTGTTACTTTTGTTTTGGCCGGTTTTTGTGGATGCATAGTGACACCTTCGGGGTTATAACTCGCGGACCGTAAACAAAATGCATCACTTATGAAAAGCTCAAAAACCTAATAATAGATGGGTCTTCTTAACTTGTATACCCATATACAGATTAAGGAGTGATTAATAACTCACTTTTGTCTGGGAATTGGTAAGTTTTGTTAGAGTTAGAGTTTTGTTGGGAAGGTAATCCGTATTTATGTCATAGGTAATCCGTATTTATATCATAAAATGCTAATTCCAAACTTAGCCTTATCTCCAACACAAACCTAAAGAGCATTCGTCATTGAAATCCTATGGTTTGAGTCAAACCTTATACACATATGAACAAGGTTTCAGATCAACCCATTTTGGACGGACGACAGTCAAATAGGTCCATTGCCTGTTGAGACAGGTTAGTTTTAATGGACGTTATTACCTTATCGCTTAACCAAAGTTAACATACCCATACTGTTAATCCGAATCCGTACCCAATTTAACTTGACAAGGTTTCTTTGCGAATTTTCTCCTTCGTTACCCCCTCAATTTTTTTCTTCTTCTCCATTGAGTCGATAATCGAGAGCTTACATGCGGAAGGGGATTCAAATCCGAGTAATTTGTCGAACGATTCTACAAGTTATTAGTAAATTTCATGATTTCATGATGATTTAGGCAAAACCTGTTTTTATATTTTTACTAAAATTTTGGTTGTTTTTTTTGGTGAATTGGGTTTTCACATATGACTTTTGATTGTAGTTGAGAAAAGTGGGAAGATTTTGTTCTTTTACTTTGTAGTGTCATCTCGAATATCTGTTGTTTTTTGGCTTAATAATAGACACAGTTTGTTCTAGTTTTGATGGATTCGCTTATGGGCACGGTATTGATTATCTATCTATTCTTTGAATGTTTTCCAATGTTGATATAAGTTTCTTAAATTTTTCTTAATAATGCTTATACACGACACACGAACCAAGATTATGGCTGTACATTTTTACTTCAATTTTCTTAAACATCTATGCTTTATACTAGAAAAATTGATTTCAAGTCATTTTCTTGCAGCTTTTTGTATAGCAACATAATGCCAATGATGGAAATATTTCCTTCATGGACAATGAGCTTTAATACCTACTCAAGAGTAAGTATTATCTCTCTCTCCCTCTCTCTCTCTATAGATACGAGTACTACGTCTTTCTGACTCATAACAAATGAATTTGGTGGAATTATGTGTAGGTATAGCCTTTCATTTGTTTTCCCATATAATATATTGTTGAGTAGTATTAATAGTGCGGGTGCGGTTATAGAAGGCTCGAGAAGATACAAGCATTAACGACAAGTTATAGGGAGATGATTTGACACAACTAGTTTGAGTTATAATGTTTTAGAGAATGAAGCCATCTTGTTGCCGTATAGGAAATTAGGCTGTACATATTGGTTATAAGATACAATGTGGTAAATGATTAGTAATTATGTATCTTGTTTTGATTTGTTTGGAAAAGGAAATGGCTTAATACCAATTCACAGTTTAAAATTTCGTATAAGATTTAGTTCCGACATCTGTAGGAACTTGGAAATTACTTATAATGCCCCAATGCTAGAAAGTGACATGAAATGCAGACGTGTGTGGCATAGAGATGCGGCTAGCTTAGGCTAATTGTGGCATAGAAATGCAGACGTGTGTGGCATAGAAATGCAGACGTGTGTGGCATAGAGATGTGGCATAGAGATGCGGCTAGCTTATGCCATTGGCATAGAGATGTGGCTAGCTTGGTTGGCATGCTTCGGCGCGTTTGGTATGGCTGGCATGCTTTGCCATTGGCATAGAGGTGCGGCTAGCTTAGGCTAATTGTGGGTGGCATGATTTGCCATTGGCACGGAGGTGCGGCTAGCATGGTTGGCATGCTTGGCGCGTTTGGTATGGCGACATGATTTGTCATTGGCATAGAGATGCGGCTAGCATGGTTGGCATGCTTGGTAGCGTTTGGTATGGCTAGCATGCTTTGCCATTGGCATAGAGGTGCGGCTAGCTTAGGCTAGGTGTGGCTGGCATGATTTGCCATTGGCAGGAAATTAGGGTTTTGTTTGTTGTAACCCTAATTTTAAAAATACCCCCCATTAATTACCGACTACATGCATTGAATGTCCTAATAAATGTGTCATGGTGACATTAGGTTATTGGGATTTTACGGTTTTACCCTTTGTTTAAAAACCACCATCAACACCTGGACAAGACCCTTAAGGTACCACGAAGGATCTACTTCGCCTTTACATAGTTGAATGGTATAGGTTGAGTCGCAATCAACTTCAAGTTTCTTGATTCCCAATTGTGTAGCAATTAGCAAACCATCTATAACAGCTTGAACTTAGCAGACAGACATTACTCCCATTCGATAAACATATTTTGCATAGCCTGCCACAAAAGATCCAAGATCATCTCTAACCACTTCACCAACTACCGCATAAAGAGAGTTAGTAGATGCTCGGTTGTATTTAATTTATGATATCCGAGACTTTAGAAAATTCCATTTGACTAATATTTCATGCCTACACACATATCTTTCCTCTTTATGTATGACACTAAAATAATATTCTCTTGCTTTCTAATAGCCAGAGCTAGTGTTTTAAAAGCAATTATCTTTCATTTTCATAAATTAACTTGTTTCTACTATTCCTAATACTTCATAGCACCTGAGAAACAATGTAATACCAACTAATAATACCAACATAGCCATTCGGGAGACATAAGTTGTTTAAGTAAGTAGGTGACATCACATCCAAATCAAATCTTAAACCTATCATGTCATGTAATTTCTTCCAAATATGATAAAGCTAACGAGCAATTGAAGAATAAGTTTGTCAATCTTATCGACCAAACCTTTAGGTAATTTTAGCATTAACATAACATGATTTGATACAGGGTCTAGGATAAACTTAATGAGAACTGACCTACCAGCTATGTTCAAAGACTTGGACTTCCACCCATCCATTCTATTGCTTAGTTTTTCTAATAAATCAGCAAAAGTTTTTACAGACACCCTTTCCCTTTGTAGCAATTACTAGAAGTCAGTAAAGTGGAATTTACATCACTTATAACCTGTCCAGACCAACAACTAAACTTGTTTTAAAGGTACCCAATTAATAATATGACCTCTTTAAAGAGTTACCCAATTAATATTATGTGAAAGTGTTAACAAGGTACCCAATTTATATTATGCAATCTTTTTTCTGGTACCCAACTAATAACATGCGACCTCATTAAAGTACCCAATTAATTTATTGCACAAATCGAGCAGAACTGCATAATCCACTTTGGGCCGACCTACCGGCTATATGAGCGATGGCAAGGGACTTGGGGAATCCAAGGTGGTCCTTCTACATACTCAGCAACACCATGTACACCATTATGAATCACATAGTCTTCAATCATCACACTCATCACGAGAAATAAATTTATTACGTGGACGGACAGTACCTCCATTTACTTGGGGAATCACAAGTGGGGCTTCTACATACTCAACCACACTATGTACCTCATATGAGTTTGAAAATCTGCATTAATTTAGAACTCAATAAATCCCCTTTTCTCTTCTCCTTTACCCGGGCTTGAGACCGGCATTGAAATGATAACTAAGTTGAAAAGGGGGGTTCATCAAGAGAAACAAATAGCATATCATACCAACAATATTACAAGTCATAAGAGAAACAGAGATAGCATGTCGTTTTAAAAGAAAAGTACAATCGAAGCAAAATAAAAGAACTAAAAATACCCAAATTCAGTAGAAATGAAAAGAATAAACCAACCATCGGTGGCACTTCTTTTTCTTTTTCTTATTCTTCTTGTTCTTCTTCTTTGTCGGAACCACTAAGATAGGTTCGGCATCGGTTCTTCACATGAGTCACGGTCTCGTCATTGTTTGTAAGCCAAGAGTTGAAGGATCCTTTGGTTAGCAACTTGTGTCTTCATGTTCATTGTATTTCTCTAATTCATGGAAACCCCTAGGTGGTGGTTTCAACATCACAAACCAATTAGATGCATCGACTCTCTAGAATAAAAAACTTGTCGGGCTTGTGACGCTAAAATGAATAGATCATTCGATATTCGTTCTTATGCTTTGAGGTAAATTGACTAATGTAAAGCCTTTTTCTTGCTTGACACCAAAATAGGTGTGAGCCGGTCACATTTCAATACGGGAATTTGAAACATATGATGGTAGTCTAACACGAGAATTCGTTCTAAATCACCATAAAAACCACTACTTATTTGTGATGTTGCAATTAAAGATTTTGACTCATTTGAAACACCACTGTCTTGTGTGACTCTTTGAATATCCTTTCTAATAAACCTTGACCCATTAATTTTCAAGCCTTTATATGATACACATTTTTCTAAAGGACTATATGCCAACCATTGTATTGTACTTGATACAGATATGCCTTGACAAATTTGCATGTTAACCTATATATATAATTTAGTTAGTTGAACACAAGTGACCACAGTAATGGGTGCAAGCTTTATGCAAAAAAATAGGTACTACTCAGGGAAAATGAATCTAAACTGCAAACATATAACAAATGACCAAGTGGTGGTGCACGTACCTTTTGTCGCATCCAATCTGCAAATGTGTCTGAGTGTATGGAAAGGAGTTGGTCTTCACTGTCAGTATCGGAAGATCTTAACTCATCCATGTGCATTCTCATAAGAAAAAAAAAAATGAAAAAGACTCATAAGGATATTAACTGATAACAATTTGAAATGAACATATAACGTCATACTTACATTCTATATGGGTCAATTACATTTTTGTGTTAAAAAGCACATATCTATGAGCGATCTTCATCATATCACTACCAATATACACTTGAACACCTTTAGAAAGAGGACGCCCAACAGGTGTGGAATCATTTTGAGTTTCTTCATTACGGCTCGATTTACTTCTCCTTCATTTGCTTTGTCCACATGAACATCACAATACACGACACACTCCATTCTCGGGTAACACTCTGCTATATACATGCTTCGAGGTTGTGTTTAAATTTTTACGTATTCTTTGAATGTCTTCATATACCTCGACAGACCAAACCTTTAATTATGAGCACCAAACTCCCATTTACAACGCATGGAATCCCCTCCCTCCTCGGCACATACATACTTATTTAAGCTCAGAGATCGAAACTGAACCTTTGCTCCGTCCTGCGTTATATTCGATAAATACACAAACGCCAAAACTAAAAGAACTGAAGTAAAATCACACAAATTAATCCATAAATAGTTAGTACTACTTACAAGCATATCATCGTTGATAATGCCATCAAACAGTGAAGGTTTCATCCATCCTTCAATAACCAACAAATTACCCAAGTTCACACCTCTTACTTTCCCACCCTTCACTCCATCCACGAAGCACAAACCTGAAACCAAATAACAAACTCACTAATATATACCCACTCTTGAAACAGAAAAAACAACAAAGAATTGGAAGAAAAATAAAACAATGCGCGCATTTTCAGGATTACATATCAGAACGTGCCCAAGAAATGAAAAAGAATTAAAAGACATTTGCAAGAAACAGAGTCCATGAAAAATAATGGGGAAAGTGCAAGTGTAAAGTAGTGCAAGTGCTTGATTTAAGAACAGCGGGTATTACACTAATCAAGAGTGGAGACCCTAGATGGTTTAAATTTTTATTCCCACCCGTTGAAGTGGATGAATGTCACGTGTAGTAATAATTTTAAAGCTTCCTCGAACCGTCAAAACAAGTCATTGTGTTCATTTTTATGACCGTGATGCAAACTTACTAGTTTCTTGATCATTACGCTATTATGATCATATTTCTTTATTGATCTAATCACTTGATAATCCAAAGAAACAACAAGAATAATAACCAAAACAAAGAGGTGTTTCAAAGATAGAGGTGTAAAACGTGTCCGGCTGACACGGACCCGACACGAAGGCGTACTTCCGTGCCATGTGCCGTCTTTGTCTTGTGCCAGCGATTTAAGCGTGTTGTCTTGTGCTTTGTGCTTTACTAGTCAAAAGCCCAGGCACAAGCCACATTACGAGCACAACATAAACGTCTTAGTGCTAGCACACGTGCTATAAACAATTTGAAATCACTTAATGTATACATTAAGTGGACATTATCACATGAATTTAATTAGACAACATATCATTTGAAATTATTTCAAGTAAAATTAACAAGTTTATTCAATAAAAAGAAATAGCCCATCAAATATAAAATTGGATTATTGTCATGTAAATTAATGTTCGATTTAAATATAGGTGACGACATTATAACAACGATATTGAAATATATTTTCCAAATATTAAGGTATTATATGTGTTGTTATAAATAAGCCACCATAAAATGTTAAAAACTAACTAGAATAGTGACTCTTTTTGAAATATACAAAAAATGTGATGTATTATGTCTTGTTATATGGTGTATTTGTAGATGTTATGACGTGCTCTCTTAACGTCTTTGTCTTTGAGGCTGAAGCGCGTGCTTATCCGTGCCAGCGTCTTTGTCTTTGAGCTCTGTGTGCCAATTAGTCAAACCCGGCCGCATCCCATTTAACTAACGTCTTTGTCGTCTTTGAGCTAAGTCACGTCTTTAAGGTTTGTGCTCAAATTTTAGCGTCTTTCAATTTTAGCGTCTTTGTCTCGTGTTTTCGTCAGACGACCCAATTTACACCTCTATTCAAAGATAACCTGAGTGTGCCGAAGAAAGGAAGAGAAACCAAAGGAAAAGGCATTTCAAGGAAACGGATTCCATGAGAAACAGTAATCCAGTGAACAGAAGATAATAAGAGCTTAAAGAAGAAGAAGCTGAAGTAGTAGACTTATATTGAAAGTACAAGTAGTGCGATTGCACCAACGGACCGCCCTTCAGTGTTTGACCCGTTATATAAAAGACTTTTGACTAGTGATTCAGACATGCCTAAGCCTCATAATTTGACTTTCTCCCCGACAAGTCCACTATCAAGATGGACCACAGCACCACCAGCAGCAGCCTCCAAGACCAAAGTCTAACAACATATAGCGGGTCTTAAATTACATCATAAGACTTAAAAGAGCCAGGGCACTAGATAGGATTTAGGGCTTCTCCAATGGTTGATGTGCTTATTTCATATGTGTCAACATTGTCTTGACTTTCTCTTGGTAAAGTTCCTTTACATATATGTAAATTCCTAAACATTAGGAACTTAAAAAATTCATCTCCAACCCAAATCAATTTTAATTTTCTATTTCTTAAGTGTCATTTAATAATTGGTTAACAATTATTCCATTTTTAATTTATAACTTATTTCATTAACATAAAAGTGACTAGGATAGGAAGACATTGTGAGGGTGAATGTCTAAAACTTGACATTCACCTTGACAATGTCTTCCCAAAATTAAGCCACGTCACTCCACATTCATTTAAAAAATTAGGGTTGGAGAAGGATTTTAGAGAAAATTAATGTGTATCCTATGTGGATTTAGATATTTATCCTCACACACATTCCATTGGAGAAGCTCTTAAAAGGGAGAACAATGGAAATCGTTGGCCTTCCATTGTCTCAATTTGCAACGCTCCTTTAAGGGTCATCAAATTATACGAGGAGCCATCAAAGTGGTGGATCCATGGAGAGGATTATTTTGTTTGACATAGATTTAGTTACCTTAATTTGATAACCCCATTGCTTATGTAACTTTACAAATGGATATTTAATCTAATTTTATTTGGTTTTCCAAACACAAATAAAACTCAGGCGTCGTTACCTAGTTGATAATATATATGTTTCATATATCCAATGATTGAATTGTATATCTGGCGTTTTATCGACCTTCAACTGCGGTGATAGTAACATAATTGTTTGAGCAGCCAGTAGTTGGCTCGGAATCCCGCTTATCTGATGATGCTGGAAGAGTATATGGAGGTTCTTTTGGAGATGGACGATCTGTTTCACTGATAAGCATGAGATCCACTTCAGTCATTGTTGGCCTATCCATTGCTCTATTCTGAACACATAACAGACCAATATGTATACATTTCTTCACTTCTAGTGGAGAATACAAATCACCCAAAGTCTCGTCCACAATCTCTGACCACTTCCCTTCATTCCATAGTCTCCATGTCTAAAATACAGATTTCAAATTAGGTAAACTAATAATGCATAACACATTAATATACTGAAGATTTGACGGATATAAACACTTACATGAAGTAAGAGGTTTGTAGGTTTTCAGGATTGTAAAAGCTGTTATTTCTCTTGCTGCTGATAATTTCTAGAATCAACACTCCGGAAACTGAAGACGTCTGACTTTTCGAAAATGTTCCTCCCATTATATACTCAGGGGCCATGTAACCACTGCATTTAATAGTGAGGACATGTTATATAATATATGGGTAAATAAGACGAGAGATTTGATATTTAAGAGGACAATTAAGGAAATATGGAGCTCACAATGTCCCAACAACTTTGTTAGTTTCTGCAATAATTTGGTCACCACCAAATATCCGTGCCATTCCAAAGTCGGAAATTTTTGGGGTCATTCTTTCATTCAATAAAATGTTACTGACTTTGAGATCTCTATGAATGACTCTTAAGCGAGAATCACGGTGAAGGTAAAGAAGGCCCCGAGCAATCCTCCGATAATATTAGGCGCTTATCCCAATCTAGTTGTGCTTTATTACTTGGATCTGTCTCCAGTACAAAAATTCTTGAATTAGTTGTGGTGGAAAATAGATTCATAATATGAAAGTAGCATATGTATGAAAGATGGAACAAATTTGAACGGAATTTTGATAGAAAGTAGAAAAGAAACGAACCAAATAGGAATAAATCCAGGCTACCCTTGGGCATATATTCATAAATTAACATGTATTCTTCTCCTCGAATGCAGCAACCCAACAGTCTCACAAGGTTACGGTGTTGAAGTTTGGAGATCAATACAACCTCGTTCTTGAACTCTTCAATACCCTGTCCAGAGTGCTTAGACAGTCGTTTCACTGCTATTTCCTTCTCGTTTTGCAATTTACCCTAAAAACCATCCTCCATATGTAGTGATTAGAAATGTCAAATAACTTGACCCCTATTGTTATAGTAATCAAGCACATGTAAACTTACCTTATAAACTGGCCCAAAACCTCCTTCTCCCAATTTATTTTTCAAGCAGAAGTTGTTTGTAGCAGTGGATAAGCAAGCGTAGTTAAATATTTGCAATTCCTGTGTTTCTCCTTCTGTTTTACCATCATCAAACGAGTTATCTGGAGTATCGTTGTAGGTAGCCTTGGATTTCATCAAATCTCTCAACACACCTTGGAGTCCTTTCAATGCTTCTGGGTATTCACGAACAAAGGAAGAAATTGAGTTTATTGGTGACAGTCGCAAAAACAACATTAATGGGTGTTGTCAGTATCATTAGTCAAAAAAGACGAAGAAAAGTTATATCTACCTCTTTTACGAGTCTTATTTCTCTTGAACCGATAAATGTAGCCTAAGACGCACGTTATAGTTGCCACAAAAATGAAAATAGGTATGATGATCTTCCAAACTATCGCCATCCCGCCTGAAAATTTTTGAGATGTAGTAAGCAAAAATCCGTTCCTGAGCATACAGGCTAAAACATCATAACATTTTGAGCAAGGGTGGGATCACCTCAGAGGCATATTTATGTGTCAGCACTAGATGAAGATGATTTCAGTTCTAGTTGGTTAATGAAATTAGTTTGTGGGTTGAGAATCTTATGATGTGATTATTTTTCAAATTTGCATCTATTTGGAAGATTCTTTCTGACATGTTTGCTTAAAAGATGTTGTTTGTACACGATTTCGAGATTTTTTCTATTTACAATATATCACTGATTTCGGTCCGATTTTCGAGAAGAATTTCAAGTTAGAATCTCCTAGCTAGTTTGGTGCAATACTGAATAGGTGTTTGCAGACTTGAAGTGTATGTTTTATGATATGGACGTATGATTTGTAAGATAGTCGTTAGGGTTTAGGTATATATACATGGTGTACCTATTATGAATGGGAATATATATAGTATATATGTTCATGTTGTTGTCTTTATGCAAACAAAAATCAGTCGGACGAAATTTGGTAACCTATGTAGCCGTCGTGCTATTTTGGTTTACGGGCTATAGTTTTGATTATTCTTGGTTATTTCATCCTCAGTCAGGTGATTAAGAGTCCACAATAGGGTTTATAAAGAACGGCTTTAGATGATAGAATGCTACAAATTCATAAGTAAATTTCAATATATTGTCGAGTAGGAAAATCATAATAATAATATTATATATGAGGCTAATTAGTTCAGTGGCGGAACTTGGAATTCATCAAGGGGCGAGTCATTACCTGCAGTTAACTGGAGGTAATTATTGTTGATGACCCACATGTAAGACCATATCTCCGCAACATCATTCTTGAGCGTCCAATATGCCCATCCAAAAGAAGCTGAACCATACACATCTAACTGTGCACTACCATACTTTTGATATTCTTTCTGAGACCACTTGCCTCTGCCAAATTCGTTCACCCATTCCCCTGTATTCATTTCCAACAAAACAATATCTTAATTTTGGTTTTAATGTTACTATGAACAAATTTGAGTTGTGAGGCAATTAGTTATAAACACAAAGTACGTTTCTTTCTTCGAACTAAGCCTTACCAATAAACACCAATGGTCCATCAGCGGCGTTTAGGGAATTCATTTGAGTTTTCCTAGTACCATATAAGTAATTGATATTCTCCTGTAGGCTCATATTGGCTAGTGAAGGATATTGATTATAGTAGTGCAAGTCTACCACAACGTTTGACTTGCCATTACCAGCGTTGGCGTTATAAAGCACTGCTGGGTCTGGGTCTGCACCATCATCTCCTTTCAACTGACACATTATTACATAAGCTGTCGCTGAATATTTCCTCACAATGTCATATCCGTCATTGTAGTACTTCTGTAAGGTATTGAAAGGTACATCAGGAGAATGTGTTCACTCAAAAGGAGATCCCCAACAGAGCTGGATCACTACCATACCTGCAAATGGAAGATGACATGTCCATTAGGAGCATACAAAACACATTAAAAGTGACCAGGTACTACGTAAGAGATAAACATATTTTACTTGGAAGCTAGGAATTCTATAGCCTCAAGGCTTTGCTGGATATTATCTGATAGCGGCCAGTCAATAGAACCATCACGACTAGAACTGTGTTCCTTTCCATTTTGAGAACCAGGAGCTGCGTGAAGGTCGATTATACATTTTAAGCCGAACTCCTGCACAACAAGTTTAGGTAATTAGTCAATTTTCAAAAACTAGGAACCAGGATGACGCACAAGAAAATAAGGAAAAAGGGCCCACTGTGCCCATCGGAATGCATTATCTAGAGCTGACAAACTTCCCCCTACGTATGGGTCTGGTGGATTGGGATCTTTGGTAATCCACCACCCAACAGGAATCCTCACAGTGTTTATACCATGTGCTCTAAGAAACTGAAAGTCGTCTCGTGTAACATAGCTGTTCCTATGTTCCTGCGATTCAAGTAACATTTTAAAAGATCATTCAGATTCTACGGTGTCCCCTTTTCATCTAGAGGTTGAAATCAATCAATCAACAACCATTAAGTAGCAACTTCTCATATACGAGCAAGTAATGCAAGCAGTTGATATTGACATTGATTACTGTGGATATAAAAAGATAAGGGACGTAGAAAATTACAGTAAGCACTTTTGTTGCATTTTTTCGTCCATGCCCATTGGAGAGCTGGTACTCTCCTTGCAAATAGTTACCAACAAAAGTCATATTAAATATAGCTGCGTTAGCATCAGTAAATCTTGGGGTCCCAACATAGTCTGCTTTGAGCTCATTTTTGGAAGATGCCTAAAAATGTCAAAAAGACTCTATAAGATATGAGTTACCATAACCCAAATATCAAGTAAGAAGTTCAAAATCCTGAGTATAACACCTGCAGATATGTGCCGCTAGAATGTTTCAGAATAACTCTACAAAGCTTGATCTTTCAATAGTAAATGTTTCATTCGAAGACGGTGATGTTGATGTTGCCATGACAGGCGCCCCTCGTCAGTACATGATAAAAAATGTCCATTTTTGGTGCGAAACTGATATTCCCACTGAGATACCCTCCATAACTGCAACAGAAAGTAACGTCATGATTTAAATTCCTCCTCCGGTATGCCTAAGAGTCCAGGGATGCACAAATACCCCGAGGGGTAAAAAAAAAAATTTATAGGTCAACTTGAAAGTTGCTTCGACTTTAGAAGCAACTTATGCTAGTTGTGTCCACTTCTCGAAGCAACTCGTCTGAGTTGCGTCCATACAAAGCAACTTGCGCTAGTTGCTTAAGCTTTTGAGAAGATAGGGGTATTTTTAAAAATTGAATAAGGGTATATTATAAGGGTGGATTTTGAGGGTATTTAAATAATGTTCCCTTTTAAAGTGGGAATGCAGAAAAAAGATGGTCTTTAATGTTACAAGTTATCAGTTCTTTTCTTTGATCCATTTAAGATTCATAGAGAGTTTCCGTACATATAAACTGATTGTTGTTCAACTACTGCAGCAACGACAGTTGCTTGAAAAAAAACGATTTGATCGATCAAGTATCTTGTTTATACTCTTCGTTTAAGTTCAAAATTAACAATCTGAGAAATATAAGGATCATCGGTTTGGTTTTAATTTGGTTTTCTGGAGTCGGGTTTGTGTTGGTCTAGCGGGTCTGGTCGGTTCTTGCAACCCTAACTAAGGGTTTGTGTTAGTTCAATTTTATTATAGCAAGTAAAAAAGGATGGAGGGAATCCTAAACTTCTGTGACCGTCTTACTTTGAAAGTTTCCCAAGAATCGGCTTTGTCTTGGTCGACATAGACGCCTGCACCTCCTCCGTCCTTTGCGCTTACATACTTATTTAAGCTCACAGATTTCAACCGGCACTCTGCTCCATCCTGCATTATAAACTTCGATATATACACAACCACAGAAACAAATAGAACGTAAGCAAAATCACATAAATTCACCCCCATAAAGAATACTTACAAGCATATCTCGATTAGCAATGCCCTCAAATAGTGATGGCCTTTGCATCCATCCTTCAACAACCAACCAATTACCCAAGTTCACACCTCTTACTTTCCCACCCTTTATTCCATCCACGACGCACAAAGCTGAAACCAACGAACAAACTCACCAATTTACATGCCCATTATTGAAACTAATAAAACAACAAACAATTGGGGAAAAAAAAGAAACGAAACTAATTTCGGTCATTAAGTACCAGAGCCAGCCCAAGAAATGCAAAGGAATGAAAGTAAAAGACATTTGCAAGAAACAGATTCCATAAGAAATACTGGAATGATAATGCTAAAAGAAGAAGCTGAAGAAGACTTTATATAGCAGTTCAAAGTAGTCCAAGTGCGAGCGTATAGTAGGGTACGAAGAACAGTCAAAGAAACCGAAAAACCACCAAAGATACAATGCTTTGTCTTGGGTACACACTGCGGGTTGAGGGTGAGCGTAAACTTTCCCCAAAGATACAATGCTTGGGTCGTTAGAAAGACTTGGCTAATGCTATTCGCTGTAACGGTTGTCATTTAGTTAGCTATGACCCTTTCTCAATAAAACCAAAATAGCAAGTCCTTCGTCAACATGGAGTATGACAAAAGGCAATGCACATCGATCGAGTGTCTTTTAAGGCCCATGGAGTATGTTTAACGCCTGAAGAAAGTGTGATTAGTTGACTGGTAAAATTCTGTTTGCCACAAGTTGGCAAGTATTCGAGAAGTCGTTACCAGGCACGGAGATATCCCTTATTGGCCTTACATTATCGATCAGATGGATCACGTAGATATGTCTTAAAACAACCCAGGCCATCGAAGAGAACTCGGACCCACCAAAGCACGACAGAGAAAAAAATTTCAGAAATGGGTTCCTATTCAAACAGTGCACAGTCGTAAACCGTTAGTTTGGATCCAATTCGACATTTTGACTGCTGTAGTGTTTGCATTTTTCGTGCACAATGTTTTTTAAATCGTAAATCGAAACGCGAATCGTTTTTTTTATTTTCTAGAATCGAATCGTGTATTGAATCGTAAATCGTAGATTTATAGTTCATTTTTGAAACATATATTTACTTACAAGTAACGTTCAATTTTGAGAAATATTTAACAAAAGTCGCAAGTAAGTGTTTACTTTCAATAATTATTGCGTTATTAACTTATAAATTTTATGTAGTTTCAATATTAATCACAATAGGAAGCTTGGTCTTGTGGTTAGTGGATGACAGGAAGGCAATGGGAGGTCTGAGGTTCAATCCCGGACAACTCGTTAGTAGAGTTTCGATTCAGGGCATGCGATTCAACTCGAGTTGGATCAAAATGAAGCGAATCGTACGAGTCAAGACTCGTACGATTTTAAAAACATGGCTGTGCACTCCAATAGGAAAGTAATGGGGTATTACTAACTTTCCATTGTCTTGTTTTGCAATCACGCTGCAGGGTTGAGGGATACTATTTGTATTATAAATATTTTGCGAGTCCTGTGGAATTCGGTAACTCCTTGTAGCCTTTATGCTATTTTGGTTTCCCACTTGTGTTTTTCTGTGGTTATTTCTTTCTGAGTAAGGTTATCAAGAGAGTCTACCTTAGGACTTACATAAAGAAAGGCTTTAGAGGATAGATGCAACGCTACCATATGATAGGTGAAGTTTAGCCGTCCAATTATTTAGCTTATGGACGGTCACGGAGTCAGTTAAATTCTCTCTTTTTAAGCGATGGTTGTTGTAGGTCCTACGGCCCATGGGTATGCGGCCCAACTAGAAGTCTAAGGGTTTGTCTTTACATGTATATAAAGGATACCTTACTTATGTAATAGGCTAATCAATATAAATTATTCTCTTCTCTGTCTCTTCCTTTTTTTCCCCTATTATTCTACTCCAACACGTTATCAACACGAATCTATACCGCACAGCTATATTGGATGGGTTGATTTTTTTTTATTTATTTTTTTTGCATGGATGCGTTACCAGGTATTTCTTTTGAACAAAGAAATTTCGTTTCATAGTATATATTAGGGTTCCACGAAAGCATGATTATCAAACGTACATATTTAACCGTTAGATATTCCTAAAAATTTATTATGTTCAACCCAATTAGTAGTTATTTAATCTGCTAAAATTTCAATCCAATCGAAATATGATGCAATCTCCAAATTCTGATTTTAGTAGAACTGTCTTCGTTTAGAAAACCCTAATTATAACAGCGTCGAAAAACCTAAGTTTCCCATAAATTTAACCGTTGAATTATTCTGTAATTTGTATATGTCGTATATGTTATCCTCATGGAGATAATGTAAAAATTTCATAAATATGCAACCATGGAAAGTACTCAAAGTCGTGATATTTCTGTTTTCTGTCCTGAAGACGAATTGGAGCAGGTTATACAACGTCATAAATATTTTGTTATCTAGCCGTTGGATGTCTTTGAAATTTCAATATGTTTGTCGAAATATTGTGGTGAACCTAAAATAAATATTTCATCATTATCGGACTGTGATGCATTTGCCTGTCGATCAGAAAAACATTATTTAGGGTTAACGATATGTTTTGGGCTCATATGCTAATAGTTTCACACTTATTATAAATGAGCCTGAATATATCATACATAATGGACCATATATGTTTATATTCATTAAACATGACCTTGTCAACCCAATGGACTGGGTCTTGACCAAATAGTTGACCAGACTTTGATTAAATCAACTCGACTCTAAATTGACATTTTGAACTCAGAAGTACTTAAGCACCATTAAAGAGTTTATGATGTGGAAGTTTGTTTTCACAAGTACAATAGTTTTTTCATAAAAATCTTCAACTTATAAAGATACACCTTTCAAAGAGGAAGCCATACCTTCAACATTTCCAAGGCCACATATTAAGTTCAGACGATGTATTGCTTTGAAGGAAGTTTGTCGAAACATTCATTTTCCCCCAAACTTGAATGTTAAGTGGGATGTAATCCACTTGTTGGACTATAATGAGTCAATAACTTTAATGATATATTGTAATTAAAAGCACACCTCACGTTTGTGGAAAGAAACTCACAAAAGTTTCCATGAGTCAGAGATGGAATTATGGCTCCGGTAGTAATGATACAAAGTAAATGTATCTACGTAATGGGACAAAGATGTAATTAGAGCTCATACCAATGAGTTGCAAATCTTGGTATAAGAAATTTACGAGAGCGATACAAGCGTTGTAATGCAAGTATCATATATTAGTATCAACTACAAGAGATATAGGGAGTTTAAAGGAAACATACACACTATTCTTGGAGAAGGTCATTCCCTAAACATCAACATTAATGGAAACAAGAAATTTTCCAATTCAATACTTATTCAATCGAATTTGTATGGTTAGTAACTACATTTTGATCCTAAACGGTTACCTACATGATAGTTTGACATGTATATTTCATTAGCTAAAATAAAGAAAAAAATATTGCGAAGAATTAAATTCATTGTCTGCACTTATGGAATGAAAAGTATATTATTTTCATGAGATTGAAATACTCTAAAGAACTTGAGATATACTCAAAATTACTCGGGTTATAAGGATCATCCGTACATTATGATCATCTTCATGAACGGCAACACTCTAGTAAATGAGATATATTTTCTTTTGTTACATAATAAGGTCACACCACTTACTACACGAAACTCTTAAGGAATTTAAATTAGTTGTTGAACCATTTCCTTATAATGTGACTACGATGATTGGATCATCAAGCGAAGCAATGCTCAAATTCGTTTCCAATATGGATCAAAGATTAAAAGTCACAAAAGCTCTATATGTACCGAGAGATAATCACCTTGTTAAATTCCAAAGAGACCCATGCAAGTGGATATCATATAGAAACTCACAATGATGAGAATGTAATTGATTGCATCTTTTGTAGGCTCTAATATATTTGGAAGAAAATCTATCTTAGATAAACTAATGAGTCAAACTAGTGAAATGTAAATCACTATAGTCACTACACCAAATTCAGGTTTTAGCAACTCGGATTCGCAACTGAAATGTAGTTGTTGCGAATTTTCTGCAAATTTCGATTCTTAAATATTAAGTAACAGAATCATAGGCTAATTAATTTATATATTGTCACTCTTCAGTTGCAATTCGCAACTGTTTTTATTTCACGCGTGCCAAGGACGGGCCTATGAGAGGGCTAAATGGGGCTCTAGCCCGTCCCTGAATCTGCCCAAAAAAAATTTAGATGTGTATAATTCATGTAAAATTTATGTTAGCCCACTGATAATCATGACAAGCCCATTTAATCTAGCCCATGTAATGAAAGTGATAAACTTTTTGGCAAAAAAACATGACATCTTCATGAACTTACCAATTTTTACACAAGAAGACCTTCTTATTTATAACATTCCAACTTCAAACATCTATAGTTTTTGAGAAATTCGCTCTCGCGAATCAATTTCCCTTTTTATGTCTGTTGTTTACTTTACGTTTTATTTTTCAATCCATTCCATATTAAGCAAATCAGGCTTGCCAAAAAAATAACAGACTCAAACCAAATATAATTTAGCGCGGCTTTCGGCTTCAAAGCCGATAATATTACAGACCCACCACGAAAAAAATCCACAGTCCGTCCTGCGCATGCGATTAAGTGTGTTGCGATGCTTGTTTGCAAACACTTTTTTTCTGATTTATTTCACGCATGCGAATTTTTCGTGTGCATAATCGATATTATCCTTATCCTCGAAAAAATATCTATCACTCTCTCAGAAATACATAAACATACTCGTCCTCTCTTTCATTCTCTCCTACATTGAATCTTTCCCTCCATGGATGTGAAGAAGAATCTCTTCCGCCATTGAACCTCTCCCGACCTTGAAACCAGGTTTGTGTATTTTGGTATTTCATTGTTTAAACCGATTAATGATACTATTTCTGTTAGGGTTTTGTGTATTTGGTGTTAAATCGAGTTTCCCATATCTATATTCTCTAAATCAAAACCCTAATTTCATTAGAAATAGATACCCTATTTTCAGAAGAAACCAGTAGCTCTTAATTTCTTTTCAGATTTGGAAAGAAATGATTTGGGGGTTTTGTTAGGGTTTATGTAAATCGTGTTTTCAATGAATTTTCTTTTGATTTCATACAAAGTTCATTATGTTGGGTTTGATTTTATATTTCATACAAAATTATTTATGTTGTGTTTGATTTTCTACGAACTTTATCAGGTAAAGTTAGGGTTTGCAAAAAAAAAAATCCTGTTATCTTTCCATGTTTGATTTTGTGGATAATGTTTTAATTATCATTTGTTTTTCTATTTTAGCAATCAGTAAAAGCACATTCAGCATCTTCACTGGCATTTTTCGAAAATTCTCAGGTATATATTCTCCCTCATTTTGTTGCTAATGAAGTTATTAAAAGTAATTTTGTTGTCACTGCTCAAGTTGTTCACTTCCTCATTTACTCTACATTCCAGAACAAGCAATTTGTTGAATTTAGAACTTTGTGATGTTATGAATATCTAATGGTCACAAATTATGAATACTATAAAACTAATTTGAATTAAGCAATCTTTGTAGGTTTAATTCTTTTTAAAAGTTGCTTTGGTCTCTTTCTGGAATCAAGTGAAAGAATGGTAAGACTGTAAGAGGCTTGTACTTACAACAAGTTTCATGGTAAGTGTTAGCTTATATAGTACTCGTCCATTGCAGGGCGGAGCCCTATTGACTGTTGCTAACTAGTTTTTTTGGTAGTGTATTATTGCTGACCTGCCCAATTCACAGTTTAGATGCTGAGAAATCTAGTATACTTTAGACGCTCACTCAACTTTGTATAGTGCCGCGTCCATCCTAACAATGTAGTGTATCTGTTGTATCACGGATGCCATTGATGGATGCCATGCTTAAACATGAGTTTTGCTTATTACATCAAGAAAGAAGCGATGCAAATGATAAGAACAAGAATAAGTTTGTTTCAGAAGATGAAAACGAATATCTTCTGGAAAAGACTCAACAGATCCTTTAAATCATAAGTGTTTATGCTGATTTGTAATATTTCCTTACTCTTCATTGAAGTGTTTCTATTTAGGTTTGATGCACAATGTGTTTTAGATAAATTTAACATTTCAAAGTTGACTTGCTTTTGGTGTCCAGCTCGCTTGAATACAGCCTTGTCTAGGATAACCATGATTTTGATCAGTGGCTAAAACTCCAGGATGCATTATTTTTTTCATGTTCACCCACATCGATGTGACACACTGTTAGAGCACTGCTCGGTTGAACTCGCATGCGTTGTTATCTCAAGCATGTTTGTCAATATTAGTGATCAAAACTATAAGTCTTGATTTCTAGTTTACTTATAACTAAGTCTTGGTCTAGGATAGTTAAGTGCAGTTGAGCTCCAGACTCCATGGCGATCATCTTACGAAGACCAAGAACTACTCGAGGAATAAGTAGAACTTCATCCGAAAAAAAGGTATATGGAGACTTGAACTTATCTGTCACTCAAAAGTCTATTCTATCTCGTACTCTTGAGACAAAGTCGTATAAGTATGATAGTTTTCATACATACACATTTGCTATTTCAAGCCGAGTTTACTCGCGTATCTTTTTCAAAATATGTTATTTGGTGAGATTTTGCTTTAACCATTTTCATCTTTACCGTGGTGAAAGTCATGATGACGTTCAATCTTGAAAATAGCTTTGATGACGATAGTCGTGAATAACGACTATTATAACATTATAGAAAAATGTTTCAATGATTGAAATGTAGAGTTGAAATTACAAACTATGGATATAACCATATATAGTGTGTTCGTACATTAGTTTATAAATCCATGTCGGAAACCAAGTGCGTGCATATGTGTGCATGCGGTATTGGTGAAGGGGGCAAGGTTGAGTATGCGTACACGTACGCGTAGCCCGCGGAAGTTTTCATGCCGAAAATTTCTGCTGGAGTTGTAAGTTTGCAAACTAGTAAACCGATCCTGTATGTCGCATACCGTATGCGTACCCACGAGAAGTTCGAGCCCAGAAAATTTCTACTAAGTTTGTAAACTCAAATCCATTAGCTAAGGTCGCATACCCATTATCGTGCCCAAAGTTTAGATTAATTCTCAAATCAGTAGTTCATGAGCTTAAAACAATTAATTATAAGGGAATGCAATCTTTGCAAACCGTGGCTATATGGTTCATGAATTGATTCAAGTGAATCAAACCGATTTTATTTCAATTGTGTACATGAATAAAGACCTAAGCAATTGAACAACTCTTGAACTAGTTCTTATGAGTCATTTGAACTGGTTATGAGAAATATGAATACGGTTAATATGAAAGTGCTCATATGGCTGGCATTTAGTTAACTATTTGTGAACCAACTAAGTGTACGTTTAGAATGCAGTTACTCAAACCTAAATGAATACATTTCTTTTGTGTGTGACAAGCTAAGCTTCGATCTAACTGTTGAAAGATATTAGCTTGGTTGAATCAGGTTTTTCATCTAACAGTGATTATTGAATGCTTTGTTACCAAGGTAACTTAGATTGCAAACCATGATTTGAAAACTATATAAAGGAGACATCTAGCAACTAGATAAACGAATCCCTACACCTTCTGTGTGATACTAGTTGGTTTTGCTAGAGTCGATTCTCCTTTAACCTTAGGTTTCTTCTCGATACCACCGGTAGGTTAACGGAAAAAGACTTCATTGGGATTGCGAATCCATAAGAAACTACTTTCTTGTTAGTTGAGCGATACGATCTTGCCATTTTCCATCGTACGAGTTTAATTGAATAATTAACTTGAGATTATATCTCCGATAGGTCAAGATAAAAAAAAAAATCACAAACATCTTCGTCTCGTCATTTGTGATTCCACAATATCTATTTTCGCTACCATACGATTTAGATTATTGTAAGGTGATTGATAATACTAGGCTGTTCCTTGGGAATATAAGTCGGGTTATCAATTAGTTCTGCTCACCTTGATTTATCAAAAGACATAACAAAACTCGTAGGTTTATCAAGTGGGGAGACAGATTTATCTATCATCATATACTTTTACGTGTGATACAAATTTGTTTATTGAAGTCTTCGACTTTGGGTGGTAGCAACTCTTAGTTGTGGGTGAGATTAGCTAAGGGAATTGTGTACGTTAAGATCAATCAATTATAATATCCAACCTTTGGTTTTTGATTTACATTGATTGATACTTGGATATTGGTCTTTGGTATCATCCAAGTTTATCTCTCTAGTATTTGATAAAGACTATGATTCCATTTGCTTGAGTAAAGATCAAATCAGAGATAGAGATATTAACTCCTTGATATACTTTTTATTGATTGGTCTGGCGACTGTCTAGTTGATTCTCTTGAAAGTATATTAGAGTTAGTCCATACAGATTGCTAATCGAAATATTGGGTGAGGTTGTTGGACCCCCGCTTTTTCAATTGGTATCAGAGCAGGCAAACACGTTTAAAAGACCTTACAAGTCTGTGTTTGTAGCAATCTGATTATATAGGCAAAGTAGTATCTCATATCTACGTATAGTCTATGTCTTCCCATACTTTTGACTATGTCAAGTGTCTTAGTTTTTCCTCAAAGGATAATTCCTTAGTTGATTCTTAGAATCCCGGAGAAAGAAATGAGACAATTGTGGGATGGCCCCGAGTAGAAAGGAAGAACACGAGAACCAAGAAAATCCAGGCGGGAGGCAGTGATTTTCACAATCATTCTCAACTCTTTGATGAATTTGAAGTCTCTTAGTCGAAACGTGAACTCTATAAAATCATTGATTCCTTCTCTAACAATATTAAAAAACTTACTTGAGAAAATATGCAACAACAAGAAAAAAATTAGCATCCTTGAGAATATCTATAAAATCATTGATTCCTTCTCTAACTAATAACTCTTTTAATCTTATAGAACCCTACCCAGGTAATTCACAACCAACTACTTCTCTGCGGCAGTCTCCTTCACGTAGCCCTTCTAATGGATTTAGCGGTCTCTCTAATCTTATGCGAGAACTCTACCGGTAATTCCCAGACCAAATCCTTGATATCTCTAGAGAAGTCGTGCACATCTACATCAGAACATCTGGATAAGACATCTAATGGAGTATGTTTTTTTTTGATTTTTTTTTCTTCGTAAGCAAAATACGACTTTTGGAATGGATCTAGGGGAAACGTCGTTGCTAGAGGAAGTATTTTACCTATGGTGCCTAACCGGAAAATACATGGACAAGATCTTCCTAGTAGCATTTATCTTCGATATTAAAAAGGTTATAGTTCCATCGTTAAAGTGTTAACAGAACCAAGTGGTGAGTTTAAGTTATTAGGGGAAGCTAGAAATGGTTTGTGGCATGGCCGAAAGATAAGCTGTTCCATCTCTACGATGACAAGGTTAGTTTCTTAGTTTTTGCTTTGTTAATCAAGTATATAAATAGTTTTACATAAATTGGGTATTAGGTTTGATTAAAGAATAAATGCGAGATAGAAATATATTAACACCTAAATGGAACATGAATGCCGATTGTAAATTTGAAAATTGATATTTGGTTACGGATTTTATTATGGGCGTCAGGTGTAAAAAATACGCGGCCTTGATGAAGTTGTCTTTATTACATTGTTGGAAAAATGACTTTTTATGCATCTCTTGTTGAGAATTCACATGACATACGAATTAGCCTTGGATTTAGAATATATATATATAATACATTCAATCTCTTGCTGCAGGAAACTCCACAGCATGGAAAACCTCAAAACCAACGAGGCAGTTTTAGATTGAGAAGAAATTGGACATGACCTAGAACAACAAGCATCCTTCCGAGAAAGATAAGCGAATGAGGAGCACCTAACATTCAATCCACATTCGAAGAGTCATGCAGCCTCTGAAAAGCTTCTAAAGAAGATTAAAAAGGCAGAGAAAAGTTATATTTACAAAGTGTAGATCAGGCATACCAACTTCCAGATGGGAAGCAGGAGGATGACAAGGTTTGGCGTCGAGAATGTCACAACCTAATCAATTGCTTGAAGAGACACCACCATCAAAAGTTGAAGAAAAAAGCATGATTTTTGGATAAATGCTCTTTAATATTTTATTTTGCAAACTGTTGGACCAAAGCTCAACATTTTCTTTGTGTTATTAATAATAATATGAATTTTTGGCATATATGAATTTGGTTAACCACAATTTATAAAGTATAAGAGAATTTGGATAGTGCCCGGTGGATGGTTTAGATCGTCATATCGAGCGGCTTAGAGGCGACACCACGCGTAATACACACGCTTCGAGTTAATTGGCGTGGCTAAACATAACATAAAAGACACATTATCTGAGATATAAATTTGCGTGGCTAAATATCACATAAAGCCACACTATATGGCGTGTCTATAGGTTCTCAGATGAAACGGCTCCCAACGTTACATGTGGGCGGTCAACGTTACATCACGAGGCGGTCAATATTGCATCATCTTAAAGCGAGATCCAATGGTTCCTAATACAGCCACGTGGATGAAGGTAATTGTAAATTGGCGTGGCAAAATATCACATATAGCCACGCTATATGGCGTGTCTAAGGTTCTTCAATGAGACGGCTCAAAACGTTACATGTGGACGGTGAAGGATGTATATAATTTAAAGGTCAATATTGCATCATCTTAAATGAGATCAACGATTCCTAATCGTCCCACGTGGATCAAGGTAACTGTAAATTGGCGTGGCTAAATATCACATTAGCCACGCTCTGTAGGGCGTGTCTGGATATCAGCGAGCGGCTCACAACGTTACATGTGGACGGTGAAGGATGCATATAATTGAGCGGTCAATATTGCATTATCATAAATGAGATCTAACGATTCACACGATACGGCCACGTGGATCAAGGTAATTGTAAATTGGCGTGGCTAAATATCACATATAGTCACGCTATATGGGCGTGTCTAAAGATATCAATGAGCGACTCACAACATTACATGTGGACGGTGAAGGATGCATATAATTTAAGCATCAATATTGCATCATCTTAAATGAGATCCAAGCGTTCTAATACGTCCACGTGGATCAAGGTAATTGGAAATTAGGCGTGGCTAAATATCACATATAGCCACACTCTATGGGGTGTGTCTATAGGTTATCGATGAGCAGCTCACAACGTTACATGTGGATGGTATTCAACGGTTCCTAATGCACCACGTGGATGAAAGCAAATGAAATTGGCGTGGCTAAAACATAACATATATAACCACGTTAAACCTATATGGCATGTCTATCGGATAATCAATAGCTCGCCAAAAAGCAATTTGCATGTCTAAAGTGGACAAATAGCCACGTCTAAAAGGAATTCGCGTGTCTAAAGTAGACAAATAGCCACGCAAAAGCAATTTGGGTGTCTATAGTGAATCAAATAGCCACGCAAAAAACAATTTGCGTGTCTAAAGTGAATCAAATAGCCATGCCAAAAAGAAATTTGGGTATCTATAGTGAATCAAATAGCCACGCCAGAAGCACTTAGCGTGTCTATATGGAACCAAATAGCCACGCCAAAACAATAAATCGTGTGTCTATAAAAGTACCCAGTACTTAAGTTTTTGGGACACTATATGCAAAACGCCTATATGGCTCACGGCATGTCTATTTCATGCGAAATAGACACGCAAGGCAACGTGGCTATAAGCTACCTAAAACCACGCAACAAGCCACGCCAGTCCAAACCAAATAGGCGTGTCAAAACCCCTATGGACACGCCAATTTGGCGTGGCAAAACTCATCTTTTTACTAGTGCATACAAGGTTGGCTCCTCCCATCCGGTCTCTTAACAATAACTTGATTATTTTGGCCTCTTATCCTTGGCCGATATGGCTCATGGTTCTGAGACCGCACCTAAGTGGGGTTTTCTTCGGGCCGGTGCATCATGGCAAGACTTTCCAAGAATGGCCGAGGCCTTCAAACGCCTCGGGCACTCTTGGCTCAACCCCGTATACCTAGGCGCCTTGATCGGATTCTGCACTCCTTGTGAGAGACCTTCTTACCTTAGTCATGAACCCTAAGTTATAAGCTTAATTTGAGAATCCAAGGCGCCTCTCTGGATGGGTTTAATAACCCTAAGTCTCCATGACCCGGAGTTAGGCGTGTAACCTTTCCACCAAGCCATGTAATGAGTCTCCCCTTGATAGCGCACTTTAGGTCTAACATTTGCCTCTTGCGAAATTTATTCACAATGTAGGATCAAAATATCGCACAACACATTTGTTAGTGTGCGAGATGCATTCATTTCCTTAGCCTGCGAGAAGGTAGCAGAGCTTGAGAGAACGTGAGTTGTACTCCATTATATGTGAGTTTTCATCCACTATGTGAACACCTATATAAAGAGAAGAGCAGGAGAGATAAAGGGAGGAGACGTTTTTGTAAGGAAAGAGATATTTTAGGAGAGATATTTTTTTAGAGAGAGACTTTATTTTCTTTATCATCTTTTTCCCCAAAAACTAGATCTAGAAATACAAAATATCCATTAATGGAGATTCTAAATGTAATACTTATGTAATTTCAACAATCATAGTGAAGAACCATGGATGTAGATCACATTGATCGAACCATGTAAAAAATCCTTGTATCCATCTTTACAATTTTAGCACTTTAATCTTTATTTTGATTATGAAATAGGTTTAGATCTAGAAAATATTATATGGGGTGTGTTGTGGGATTTCCTGCAACTACATTTTGGCGCTAGAAACAAGGAGGAGTAAAGGATTTATCCTTGCTGTAATTAGTTGGTTCAAGAAGTTTTCATGAAGATTAACTATTGTTCATATTTTTCTAGATCTACAAAGTTTAGGTTCAAAAATGGAAATTTCATGGAAGAAATCACACTTTCAGGGAGTAAACATCATCAACAATTCAAAGACATGAAAAGAATAAGAGAAAAAAATAGTTGATGTGGTGAAATTCAAGGAAGAAAACTAAAGTTACAATGGAAGATTTCCATGTTCAGGCCACAGAACCTTTACTTTCAAGACCTTAGATATCTACGCAGAACTTTGGAAGGAACTAAAGGATCTCCTTGGTTGGCATACTTATTGACTATAGGAGGAAGTACCTAATGTCTGAAATTCAATTGTTGTACGATTTTGCACTCAAGCATACTAAAATTCATATATAAGTCACATGAGCTCTACTCGGATAGTTTGGACATCATAACCGGAGTCGGCCAATCACATGGATAGATTAAGAAGATGAATGTAAAGAGAAAAACATAGATGGTTTTGATGTTGACTAAGGTGAACGGTGTTTCCCATATCTGTCTGAAGGCCACAGCCAAAATAAACCTATCCTAATGGACAGAGATACTGGTCTGAATTAATATCAATACACTGGCATATACAAGGTTACCAATGGTCAATAATCCTAACTCTAGGTCAACACAACTGGCATATACAAGGGTACCAGTTATTCGACTTTATTGAATTTATTAGGTTGGTCTAATGATTTATTTCTATCATTATTTTATTTTTATTTTATTTTTTTGTATCTCAATCACTCTATTTCACCTAGCAGTGGTAACAACTTGATTCCGTGAGCCCCACTTGGTAAAACATATTTTAAAAGAAAACAAAATAAAAACAGTGAAAAGTTGACGAGATATGGCGAAACTACCATGTTTTCTTTAATTCTAATACAACTATGTGCTTTTATGAATAGACTCTTTAGATGTTTCCATCTAATCAGTTGTTTCCTCAACTCCTACAACCAAGATGCTTCCATCCACTTAGATTGGTTAGTGCCATCTCTTAATAAGCATAAATTTCTGGCTCACAGAGTTTATTTATTGCAACTAAAAGTTTCTCCCATACCCCCAAACTTAAATCATTGTCCTCAATGTTCTAAAGATAAAATTAAAAGCATGAACAAGGAGAAATTGTTATCATTTGATAAAAGAGTTAAGGAAAGATATTAAAGTGTCGTATGAATATTGGGTTACCTCCCAAAGAAGTGCTAAATTTAAAGTCTTGACCAGACTAAGAAAGGATTAGTCACCTCATAAAATCATTAAGTAATAGCCAAAATATCTGTAGGTCATCAAAACCAAATAGAGCTATCACAAGTAAAAAGGAATATAACATGCAAAGAAAATAAACAAAAGCACACCTGTTTAATTTCTGTTTAAAAAACTACATCCGAGTTGTGGTTTAGGTTGGAGTTCTATGAGAAAGGAGTCTAAATAAATTTCTTTAGGCATGTGTTCCTCACGTAAGATCCGATCGGAGTTCTAAGATCTGAAAAAATTTAGAAGCACATAATAATAACACGAATAATTGAGGATCCTCTAAGTCAACGATTTTGACTCCACACGGTTGACCATAATGAAAGTGGTGGTCATTCATAGCAAATATGTCATTTCTATTAACCTAAAATAATTAGGTTTAGTCTCAGAACTTAATAACTGACACATTTGGAATTTAAACATTCCCACAATTGGAAGAAAAAAATTTGGTGGGAAAAACAAATCCAATCGCAGGTATCACGGCTGGGTAAACCACATCGACTAGAGGATGGGTTTTTAATAAGCCCGAACTTCATATGGACATCACTAGGTTCGGAAACGTGTATGAAGATAATCTTTTAAAATGGTTGAGGCACATCGTCAAGTCCCAAGTGAGGGATCTCTTTGTAAAGAGCTAAAGGTAAGGCACTAAGAGAATGATAATCACCCCAAAACTTAGGTTTTTGGTGTACAGTAGATAGACTAGCTACAATTTCCTAATTTATAGATCCTTCGAGAATCCTAAAAATGGTCAAATGCTTCGTGTATATTATACTCAGGTGATGCATCCTCACTCAAATTTAAAAAGCTCTACGAGTTCATCTTCTTCGTCTAAGACTAATGTTTCTAAATCGCTAGACTCTAAAAAATATTCTCGGAATAAACTCGTTCCTCTGAAACCATTATCGAAACCGTAAAAGGAAATTCTACATCTGTCTAAAAGTATCTCTAGTCAAATCCTCGTCCTTTTGAATGAGTGAATAATTGTTAAAATTATTAGGATGCGAACTAGAAATAACATTATTTTCTTGAAGGTCAATATTTGAAGTAACAAATTCCTGATTACTATGCCTACATATTTCAGATTCTTTATCGACACTATCCTCGTCATAATTATCATTATAATAACATCTAAAAAATTATCAAATTCCTGATAACAAATTCCTAATTACTATGAAAATGGTCGAACCTCATCTAAAAAATTAGTGTTACCAATTCTAACCTCGTCATCTTGATTATGCAAATAACTATCCACATTTCAAAGGAATCTATTAAGCATTTATATTGGAAATTAAGACTATCTTGAGCAAGTTTTTCCCACAATCTTATTTGTATTCTCGGTAGATTTCTTGAGAGACTCTTATAGAGACATCCTAGTTAGTTGCTCACAGGGACTCGTCAGGAATATTAAAAGGTTTTCTTCATAAATAAGGAATGATTCTTGAAAGCCTCTTACAGAGAAATAGATGAATTGTTTTGCTCATATGATTGATGGGTGTCACGAATAGTAATTGGGCTCACCATGGTATGAACCATAACCTTGAAATGGGGATGCTCCCAACCAATATTCACACTATGGTAAAAGTTGTAATGTCCATTTTTGAAAATCAGTCGGATATTCATTGTATTGGTTGTTATAATACCCGATTCGACATTCTATTTTTGCAGGTTTGTGTTGTCAAATAAAACCCCTTTGACGGCGAGGATTCGTGGGTGGATAGAGTCTTACCTCCCATACGGACGAGCGATGAGCGGGTTGAGTCGACTCATTGCCACCAACTCCTATGTCGATTAATACGAACCGGCGAGACAGTATCGTAATTGTCGTCCTTCCATGCAAGCAGTTTTATTTAATTTTTAACCCTTCCTTAGGGTTTTAAAATAATGTCCAAGACCAAAAATAAAGTTCAAAAATAGAATTGTCCAAAAAGGAAAAAAAAATTACAAAAGTAAAACCCTATTTATAGTTTCTAAAAATAAAACAAAATAACTATATACAAAATCTTCTTCTTCACTCCTTTCAGATTCCTCTTTTCTTTCCTTGTTTAGCGATGCTTTCCTTTTATAGCACTTTTTCTTTCCTTGTAGCTTCGCTTCAAATCTGAAAAGAATCGAAAAAAACACCAAAAAGCGCGTAAAAAAGAACAAAAAATAATAAAAATAAACCTAAAACAAATCTAAATACAAGTCCGCGTCGGCTGCGCCAAAAATTGATATAGTTTTTCGAGTGATAAGTAAAAGTTCGTTCAAAGACTTTTAAAGATTTGATTTCAGACTTAAAATATATATACAAAAGGTGTCACAATATCGAGAGGTACTAAGACTCAAGATTCCACCAATTCTCATATTCATGTGGTTCAACTATCAATTCCAGACAATTATAGCTCATAAAATAATAAATATTGACTCTTTATTCTTTTCCAAGTACATTTATAAAAGATTATTTGTAAATCACAAGCATGACGTATCAAAAATACTTAGACCAAGTATACGTCATCAAACAAAATCACAATCAATTAAGAAAAATCATGAATCAATTTAAAGTAGTGCAAAAGTCATAAAGGAATTAAATAGATTTACCACACGCATAGAGAATGGCTTCCTCTGTCATCCCAGTGTTGGGGTTTAGCTCTTCATGTCAAAAACACGATCAAAAGATTTATTCATGGCTCAAACGGTGTTTTTATTAAAGAAATATGGGAAAACGAATGCAAGCAACTCAACTGAAACGTTTATAATTATTCTGATTGAGTGTTACGGTGGAAACCGAAAAGATAAGTGGCGGAGAGCGGCCGGTTATGCGTAGTTGGTCTGCGATAAATTTACTGCGTGACCTAGAGCGTCGATGTTCTTCGTGTTCTTCGATTACGCACCAGCCGAGAATACTTTTTCTGCCTCCTCCAGATTCTTCTCTGCGGCTTCTCCGTACCTGCAGCAACTTCCCCAACTCTGGGCCACCCTTGGAACTGCTGGAACTCTTATTGCTCGTATTTATACCCATAGACCTCAAAAATCTCAAGAGTTAAATCTTCTCTTTCCTTGCACACTTAAGGAGATTACGCAAAATATTTCTTCTTATTAACTTTACTTCCTGGCAGCTTCTATATACAGTATCTCTGAATGATGTCACCAAATCTCGCGAGAATATGTACTCTTTTCCTTTTTCTCCACATACTTTCCGTTTCAAAAAACAAAATATCGGCTCCACCTCCTGTTTTATCAAAATCTTCCTTCTTAGCGGAAACAAGACTCTTACCAACCACTGTTAGACCTAACAGGCTTACCGTCGGCCAGTCCATGAGAAAATTAGATGAAATCATGAATTCCAATCCAAATATTTCAACAACCCGAAGTGAGCTCCATTACCTCTGTTTTCCTTCTCGATCTTATCTATCCCAACATGATCAAATCCATCGAGTAAATCAATCCTTTTTAGCAAAAGCAGGACACGTTGCAGGCGATTCAGGTGATTGAATCTTCTCTGAGTGACCCAAAATCGAACCTAATAATGCAGCCATGAAACTCAAAATTTCCAGCCTTTTCACGGGTCGAATTTGGGAAGATTACCTCCCCCTACCAGATTCACGTGTATTGATACTAACGCCTGAGGTTTCCCCTTATCAACTGGGTGCCCCTTATCCATCTTAGGTTTGCCTTTAGTAATTTTCCCCCATGAATGCAAAAACCACTTTTCGAGCCAATTTCAACGCAAAAGTCCATTTCTCCAAAAACACCTACAAATACATAAAATAGCAAAATAAGCACAAAATCGAGCACTAACAATATGGAGAATTGAGATCAAAATAGACACATGAATGCGTCTATCAACCATCATCCTCCACAAACCTTGCGTTAGGCTTGGGCGCTCTGTCCATTTTGAGCTTATGAGTCCGTATACTTAATAATGAAACCAAAAAAGATTGATATCAAAAGTACATCAGGTATAACATAGTTTTGTACCATTAATAGTGTGTACAACTATGTGCACATTAACAATCAAAAGGTGTACATTTTGTACTCATTAGCAACCAACAGGTGCAAAACTACTCACACGTTGAAAATCAACATTTGTATAATTATGTACACATTAAGAATCAATATGTGTATAACTATGTGCACCTGGGTTACCCTCACCAACAACCATTTGAGTATCCACAAAATAATTTAAGTGAATACACTATCAAGATCTTCGTAACCAGTTATTTTGTACACGAATCTCGAAACCATAATGATTACATAATTTAGACTCTTAAATCACCATCTTTACAAATGGAAGACGCTTGACACACTTCATTAGAAAATAGGTAATCAAAAATGAAAAAACTATAAGGGATTAAATCATTTCAATAATTGAGGAGAGAAATTTAAAGTTGAAAGGAGACAAGGTAGTGAAATTTACCGGAGAGACACAACACCGACGAAACATGTCAGCAGAAATCCAGGACCATAGGTAATGAAGATATGATCTCATTTTAACTGCATCACAGTTATATGACAATATTATGCGGGGTACATATATAGGGAACCAAAGTTCTGCTAGATGTTTCTTTTGATAACCTCAACTAAAAACATATACATGCTCAAGAATAGGGATTGACACAGTGAACTACATCTCAGTTCAATCCACCATCTCAGTTCCTAAAGTAGGCTTGATTCTAGGATGAGAATTGCGGTGAAATCCACCTGCACTCATCTTGTTACAGGTGCATTAATATGTACACTTTTATTACAGGTGAACCAATTTGTACACTTGTATATAGGTGCACAAACATGCACACTTATAGAGGAAGGATGGTAACACGAATGCCAGAGGCCGTGTAAGGTTCGTCGACCCAACTCTGCAGCCCAGATGTCTTTGCTAGAAAATTATACGTGTGTGCATTTAAAGATCACGAGAGCACACAGTGTCAGTCTTCGAGCGTGCCAAAATGACTAAGATCGAGACCAAGGAGACCAGCGTAATAGAATTATAAAACATACCTCTCATTGTCGGTGCGGAGAACTCGTATAGTTTCTTTTATGTAAATGATTGGATTAGCAGGTCTTGGGAGCGTAATGGCGCATCATTAGCACCAACATTTAAGCGAAGTATCCTTGAAAAATAGTATTACCCTTATGTAGTGCATTCACATTTAAAGATCTCAATAACTCCCACCGTCGTCATCAGCTTCGACATTCCCTACCGAGTTAACATCAATATCACATTAGAGATGCGAGATAGAGGAGTACAAATAAATATAAAATAGAATATTCTCAGCATAGTGAGAAGAATTTGTACAACTATGTACACATCAATAACTAACATGTGTACAGATTATGTACACATTAACATTCAAAACTTATTTTTGAGGATATCTACAGAATTATTTAGATGTCTCCATTTCAATTTCAGACCTAATCAGGAAACTATAAGGTTTCATCTTCCGTATGGAGTTTGAAAATCTGAAACCGGAGTTCAAATGGTTTGTCAACTGTATATGAAAAGATGTCGCAAGAATGCATTTCTGTAGTTTGTAGTTCTAACATGATGTACAACGAGAGCCATAAATCCTAAACAATAATTAGAAATGTAAAGCCCTTGAACCCATCATAGAGGAGACATAGAGGAACATTTTTTGGCAAAGAAAAAGTACTAGTGCAGAACAACAAATCTAAGCAATGACATAAACTCATAACTAAAACTACAGAATATCAAATTAATTCATTAAAACTACTTATTACCGCAAGAACAACAAGATTTTACAGAAAAGAGTAATTAATTATCAAAATGGGATACAAAAATAAAACCAGGACTGCAAAGCTCTAATAGAGGTAAATCTCATAACTAACCCATTAAAACAACACAACAAAATCAAAGAAGAAAGTGAAAACCCATTTCTTAGATTAACAAACAAACACAAATATGGAAAAATAAAGGACATCCCAAAATGAAAATTTATCAAACATTATACAGAAAATGAGAAAAAGCATTTACCTCTCTATGAGAATTATGATTATTATTAGAAACTCTATCTCCTCCTCCCTACTACTCCCCGATTGTTATCATTTCTTCCTCTAGATGATTGGTGGAGTGGTCGTCTTAGATTACTATGCCTAAGCAACGAACAAGAACTGAAAAATTAATTACAAACACCAATAATTTACAATAGGAACTGAAATAGTGGGTTTTATAACCCTTTAATGTTGGTTAGTTTGTACAGGGATCCAATCATATTCTAACGAATGAGAAAATCTCATGAAAGGAACAAAAACAAGCAAAACAATAACTAAAAGGAAATGGGGTGGTGGTGGTTGCATCTTAATTGGGAGAGCAGAGATGACTATTAACAGCCAGAGCACAACACCTAATAAATTCATTTGGATCCAGTAGTATATCTCATATTATTTCTTTAACCCAAACAACATCAAATTGGTACTCTTATAGAAGAAAAATGCCATAATTATTACCATTAATTTACTTATGCTCCATTCTGATGCTTCCACTAACAACAGCAATTACGGTTTTTGCAATTGGAGTGGTCTTGTTCATTTCTTAAGCTTAATTGAAAAGAGTTGTTGAAACTCATCTATATAATATGTGTTCAAAATTTACATTCAGTAAATAGTTGACAGTGACACTAGCTTGATGGTTAATATTAGGTCGAAAATCCAATCTAAATCATTTTGAAAAAAATTACATGGGCAGTAGAACTAAGTTGTGCTGATTATGGATCCAAAACTATAATTGGAGTTGAAACCAAGGAAAAAAAGATAGATCGACATTCAATTAAGAGCCCTAAAAAGTTTCTCGAGAAATTTTTTCACCGATTTCAACTCAAAATGATGAGAATCATCCAAGATTAACGATCGAAATACTGAGTTGCGAATCAAAATAAATTTGGGATGAAATCAGAGTTTTGAGTTTCAATTCTAAAAAAAAAAAAAAAATCAGAAACCTTTTTAAAATCTCAGAATGATTGTGGAGTTTTCAATACCTCTGATGATTGCTGGTAGCTCCGCTAATAAGCCCCATCGTCTCCTTCAACAGATCGAAAGAGTCAGAGATACAAGTTTATTGGGGATGAGAAGTTAGGAAATGAGAGACGTTTATCGATTGAGGATTGAAGAAATGAACCTAAGCTAATTTACAAAAGCTGATGGGTAGTTTTGTCACCCGAAATGTCTGTTTTGGACTGAATCCTTTGATAAAAGACTAATCCGTTCATAATTTCGTAAATTAGGAGTAACCGGTAGTAGGCCTGAGAGGGTTGGACTAGAGCGTCCAAAGCCTAACAAATATGGGACTAAACGTTAATTTCTACTTTGAGAATGGCTTCCTATTCAAACAGTGCATAGTCGAAACTTTTTATTTGGATCCAATTCAAAATCATGACTGTTGTAGTGTTTGCATGGTTGTGCACTCCAATAGTAAAGTAATGGTATGACAAACTTTCCATTGTCTTTTTACAATCCCACTAAAGGAGGGTTATTAAACATTGAAGGCTAATAATAATGGATCTAGTGGCGGGGAACATACTTAAAGCTGACTAGATAACCTGGTGTATCATGTGGAGCTTCGCCCGTCTCTGGCCAATATTTTTGATTTCGTGTACGCGTGGGGCTTCGCCACCCTAATATGGGAGCATTTTTATTTGATGCGCAAGGCTTTCCCTGCTAGTGGCGGTGTATTTGATTTGGCTTGGCATGGCAAATACGTTAACAAAGTGTTTACTCAATAAATACTTTTACATATTTATGGAGATTTTAAAAGAGTCACGAGAATTAATAACTACGAGAGTTGTATAGAATTTGATAAACTCTGTATGATTTATGAAGAGTTATATGTAATGTCTTATAAAGATTTGTAGAGTTCGAAGAGTTGTAAAAACAAATTTTATATAGATAACGCATAATCTAACTGAATTATATATATATAACCCAAAAGTATAAATATTAATTTAGTAGGATTAATTGGGGGATATAAAAAGTAATTGAGGGATATTTTCATCATTCATGTAGGCATGGAAAAACCATGCGATGTTTTGATTCCGGTATTGAAAAACCATGCGGCATGAACAGATAAAATATCCCCTATTACTTTTATGTCCCCAATTAATATGTCTTAATTTAATCATGCTGCAGTGTTTATTATACTAACTTCAACAAAATAAAATAAAAAATCATTGTATAGATAACATCTTTCTTTCGTTCGATAAAATGCAATAAACCGTAATAATTAAAATAATTATTATTACACATCTGTACCAAATAAATAAAATGAAAAATTATTTAATCATATAATATAATTTATATGCATCTATGATTTATTTTTTAGGCATATATGCATCTATGATATGGGTTTTATAGATTTATATTTGTGAGACAAAATAAAAGAGAATAAGAAATATTTTTAGTTTTTTAGGAAGTCTTCCTAAATCTTACATATTTTGCAAGACTTTCATCAAGGCAAATTTTATACACAAAAGTCACTTAAAGTCTTGAAAATAGGCAAGTACATGAGTCTTTGAATTTCTCAAGTTTACAACAAGTAACACAAACTTTAGAAAACCTTTAGCAATCTATAACTATGATAACATAAACTTTAAAAGAGATTTTAGAAGTATACAACCGTGTTTATGGGTAAAAATCGTTTACTGATTTCGGTAAATTCGGTAGGTGAGTGAAAGCTGGTTTCAAACCCTAAACAAATGTCTTTGCACGTGAGCACTTTATAGATTCGAGAGATCAATGCATACAAGTCCGCTAAACCAAGAAATGGCCGTTCCAGACTTGCTTCGGTCACAAAGTGGAAGGAGAAGGGTTGATTTGGGGAGGAAGCCAAGAAAGGTGTTGAGACCGGAATAGTGCAGGAGAGTAGTGTCTCGACTTGTATCGAGAAAGTGGAAGCTTAGGAAGCTTGCAAGAGATGAAAGCTTTTGGAAGAGCTTGCAAAGTTGCCTTTTAAGAGTGTAGTATTTTCTCTGGCCAAGGACTTGTTGTGCTGGTGGAAATAGGTAAGACCTATTTATACAAGTCGAGATTGAAACGTACCCTGGCCTCATGAAGGAAGAGAGTAAAGGGTGAAATAATGGGAGGAGGTGGTAACCGCATGGTGTTAATGGGTGAAAACGTTTTCACCATTATTTCCTCATTTATTTGACCGCTTTATTCCTTTTCACGCTTTCTTAATGTGGCGTAGTGTCTGTACAAGTATGACCGCCAAACAAAACCACGGAAAGCATCCCCGGTTTGTGTTGATATCTCGAGTGTTGGTTGCACCTTGGTGCAAGTGGCGCTGCTAGTGGCGCGTGTGGCATGTGCCATTGGCATGTGCGGAATGCCCTTGTTGCGGGTTGGTTGCAGCGCAAGTGGCAATGCCCGAGGCTAGTGGCGTGCGTGGCATGTGCCAATGGCATGTGCGGAATGCCTTGGTGGTAGGTTGTACGTTGAGTGTGTAAGTGGCAATGCCAGGCTGCTAGTGGCGTGTGTGGCATGTGCCAATGGCATGTGCGGAATGCCTTGGTGGTAGGTTGTACGGTTTGCAAGTTAGGCTACCGTGCGTGTGTGTTTGGCATGTGCCAATGGCATGTGCGGAATGCCTTGGTGGTAGGTTGCACGGTTTGCAAGTTAGGCTACCGGCGTGTGTGTTTGGCATGTGCCAATGGCATGTGCGGGAATGCCTTGGTGGTAGGTTGCACGGTTTGCAAGTTAGGCTACCGAGCGTGTGTGTTTGGCATGTGCCAATGGCATGCGTGGAATGCCTTGGTGGTAGGTTTGCAGTTTTGCTACCGGCGAGCATGTTGGCATGTGCCAATGGCATGTGCGTGGCGGTTAGGTTGGTTGTGTTGTAGGAAAAATGTTGGCATGTGCCAATGGCATGCGTGGCCGTTAGGAATGGCCTTGGTGGTAGGTGTTGGCATGTGTTTGCAAGTTAAGCTACCGGCGAGCATGTTGGCATGTGCCAATGGCATGCGTGGCCGTTAGGGCCGTGGCCTTGGTAGGAAAAGCTACCCGGCGAGAGCATGTTGGCATGTGCCAATGGCATGCGTGGCCGTTAGGGCGTGGTGGCTTGGTGGTTGTTGGCATGTGCCCAATGCGAGCATGTTGGCATGTGCCAATGGCATGCGTGGCCGTTAGGGCCGTGGCCTTGGTGGAAAAGCTGACATGTTGGCGAGCATGTTGGCATGTGTAGGAAAAGCAATGTTGCATGCGTGGCCGTTAAGTGGCCTTGGTAGGAAAAGCTACCGGCGAGCATGTTGGCATGTGCCAATGGCATGCGTGGCCAGCTTGGCCTAGGTGTGTATGGTTTGTAAGCCTAGGGCGCTATATTTTGGCATGCGCCAATGGCATAGCGGCTTGGAAATATGGCTTGTGGTACGTGTTGGCATGTGCCAATGGCACGTGCGGCCATGTTGACCTAGTTGCACGTTTTGCAAGCCTAGGCGCTATATTTGGCATGTGCCAATGGCATAGCGGCTTAGTTTGGCATGGTTGCCAATGTTGCGATATGTAGTTTGGTTTTGGCGTTGTTGACCTAGTGCTGCACATTTACCATGGTGCGCGTGCCAATGTTGTGGTGCGGCTTGGTTTTTTTTGCGTTGTTGCCATGGTGCGCGATGTGCGGCTTGGTTTGGCATTGTTGCCATGGTGCGCGGTGTGCGGCTTGGTTTGGCATTGTTGCCATGGTGCGCGAGTGTGCGGCTTGGTTTGCATTATTGCCATGGTGCGCCGGTGTTTGGTTTGGCATTGTTGCCATGGTGCGCGATGTCGCGGCTTGGTTTGGCATTGTTGCCATGGTGCGCAGTGTGCGGCTTGGTTTGGCATTGTTGCCATGGTGCGCGGTGTGCGGCTTGGTTTGGCATTGTTGCCATGGTGCGCGATGTGCGCTTGGTTTGGCATTGTTGCCATGGTTTTGGAATTATTTTGGGTTAGGGTTACGTGTTTGAAAACCTAATCTGGTATTTTGAAAAAATACCCCTATTAATTATTTACACACAGTTAAATGCTCTTAGTTAATGTGTTGCGGGTAACACTAGGTCATGGGGTTTTTCACGATTTTACCCCTTGTTTAAAAACCACCATCAACATTAAGTCCCACTGCTTGGCTCGGAGCAGGGGGCTTTGTTGCGAGGTAAGCATAAGATGGTGACAAACTATCAATGACAAGCTAGTAAAGAGAATTGAGAGGCTTGTCGACCTTTTATAAATAGGATTTGGAATCCTTGCCTCTGAGTAGTTTTGCACAAATCGGGAGGCCGGCACAATTAGTGGGGCGGTGCAACTTGCGACGTTGTGAAGTTGGCGTGAGTTGGGAAGCCGGGCGTGCTAGGCTGGTGGGACCGGCGCAATGTGGAAGGCTGTGCGTGCTTGCGGGCGTGACTTGGGCGGTCATAGGGAAGTCGGTGCAATTGGTGGGGCCGGTGCGGCTTGGGCGACGTTTGGGAAGTTGCGTGAGTTGGGAAGCGGGTGTGCTAGGCTAGTGGGGCCCAGGCGCAAGTGTGGAAGCTTGTGCGTGCTTCTTTGGCGTGTGACCGATGTAAATAAGGAGGGAGTTTCTTGAGATAGCAAAGTTTCCTTATTTTGCCTTTCCTTCACGCGGGCTTCAATTAGGGCATCGTCCATGCCAAAAAATCTGGAAGCGTTATGTCCCTCATTGCTTCCTTTCCTTTTTAAGGTTAAAATATTCATACCCAGCGCTTATTTGCATCATCTCCCTTGTTTGAGAGGGTTCTTCTTGTTGGTTTCTCTTTTCTTTGCCTAGAGACGAATCATTCTCTAAACGGTGAGATTCTCAAGTGAAGGCGCGAGATCGACTCTTGCGAAAACACCCAGACTAGGGTTATTCGGGCTAAGAAAATCATATCGGTATGTTTTCTTCTTCTTCTCTGTTCATGTTATCCTCTTTTATATGCGTATAGATAGGATGGAACTTGATCATTTTCCCATTCTTTGCGGTGTATGATGGGACCTTCCGAGGATGGCCGTGCCTTTAACTTTTCGGAAAAGGACTTGGTGGCGCGAATCAATCTTCTTCTCTTGAGGAGGCATTGGTTGGGATTGAGTCCTTGCTCCATGAAGCTAGTGAAATTGTTAAGGACCTCCCTTCCATCTATCCCCACGAAGAACATGTACATGCTCGGACTCTCTTGGGTTCGGTGAGCGTGGAGGAGAGCGCCATGATTCTTGATTTTGATGCGGGTGAATCGAAGAACTTTCTTGAAATGTCAATGAGAAAACCTTTGAAGGAGCATATGATGGAAACGAAATAGCCTTTGAAGTTGATGCCAAAGGTGTTGTTGGTAATACCCGAGGAGAGGTCATGGTGGCGTATCTTTGGAATGGTCATCGGGGAGGACAACTGCTTCTTTCTTCTTTGTGTGGCTTTTGCCGGGATGGGATGTTGAGGTTGCTTTCTTTGCTAAAACCGTTGAATGGAACCTTTGTTGCCCGGAGGATTCTTTGGGAAAGTGTTTGAAGATAGCTTTGCCGAAGGGACTTGTGCTCCACCCTTCGAGGCTAGTTCCTCCCTTTTGTTATTTTTGTTATTGCTTAGTTCCCCAGATGCCTCCTCTTTTTTTTTTTTTTTTGGTAAACTCATCTTTTCCTTCTTCTTCATCAGTAAACATTTTGCTTCATATATATTTTTGAAAGAGGTTGTGGTATGATGGCTCTGCAGTGGTTTTCTGGGTTTATCTGATGTATTTCTCTGATATCTGGAGAATTTGCTTGGAAAAAAGATGTATTTTTTTTTTTTGACGGGAAGGGAATCCCCAGGGAGAAATACAAACGGTGTATTCATCTTGGGGAAGTACAACTACTAAGAGGAATTGTTAAAGGAAATACTGAAAAAGAAAAGGAGTAAATGGGAAGTACAGCCCCCTCCCCCTTTTTTTTTATGGATTGGATTCCTTGAGCCATCGCGAGTGAATTATCACGCCTTCGGGTGTGGCGCATTGATGAGCTTGCAATATCCTCCCAAAGGGTATCCGCAGCAGAGATACGGCTCGTCTTCTCCTTCTTGGGCAAATCCATTTCTTGTCATCTTCCCAACTTGAAACGTGCTTTCTTTGACCACTACATCTCCAATTGAAAACGGGTTCAGACGTCGTGCAACCGTTTGAGTCTTGGCTTCGTTGGCTTCAATAGAAGTTTCCAAGCTTCTTGCAAAGTGTTCAAATGGTCCGACCTCCCATTCGCATTTCTTGGCGGCGTTCGTGCCGATGTCCTTGTAGAGTCCCCATGACGGAAAGGGGGAAGGAAAGGCTGGTTTGCGAAAAAGGTTGCTTGGTCGAGACTTACTTGCATTTGAAAACCATGAGCTAGCGCCAGGGGTCTTCTCGGATGTGCAGGTTTCTTGTTAGTTTGTTGATGCGATAACCCGGTGGGATGATTTGTTGGAATTTCCTTCGGGCGTGGACGTTGGCGGAGCGCACATCAATTTCGCTTTGTTGTCGAGCACCCATAAACGTCCCAATATCATGTCGTGATCTAGTTCTTTGACAATATGGAATTTGCTATGTGTTATAGCGTCTCCCATCTCGATCTCTAAGTTGATGTAGCCATGCGCGTTCAAAGCTTCTCCTCTCAAGTCCTTAATCACGGACGGGGAATAGGTAGCGTCTTGTTTTGTAAATCCTGCTGCCTTGATGTCTTGAAAGTAATGATGTTGTGGTAGGAGGCCGTGTCGATGGCGTGTCGTCAAATTCGTTACCTCTTAAACGGGACGTGGTCGGCGGTCCCGGTTCTCGCTTTGCTGTTTGGGAAGCTTGGGCCCTTGGCGTGGATTAGAGGAGAGAAAAAGCCGTTTGCTTAGGATACAACACGATTGAGAGGCTGCGAAAATATCTTGGCGCTGAACCTTGGAAAGATAGAGAATTTCGCATACATGTCGCATCATGGATTATGCAGTCTCGTGTCTGAGAGTCCCCCAGAGGAACCACGATTTCTTATTGGTAGTGGGTCTCGATGCTCTTTCGTCTCTAGTTGGAGTTCTCCACTTCTATCCTTTCTTTGAAAATATGCTTTAGTCTGTTGCAATCGCTAGTCGGGTGGTGAACGAACCTGTGGTAATGGCGGTATTTGGGGTTCGCCATCTCGGCCTCGATTGGTGGCCGTCGGCGGTGGCAATCGATGACATCATCTTGAACCCGGGCTTCTAGGAGGTCAATCACCTCCTCGATGGGAATGGGAAATCAAGGAGTATTTCCTTCGGTCTCACGATGCTGCACAGGAGTTTTAGTGACGATCTTCCGTTGCGAGGGGTCCCGTTGCGCCGGCGCTTCACGTTTCGGCTGGTGGCTCGTAGTTGCGGCTTTCCTTTTTCCTCTTTCGTTTACTATGTTCACGGAGGATGAGCCGACATTAAATTGTTTGCTTGATGATGGCGTCTACTCCGCGGGTTTCGCGCGCGTCTTGATTCGAGTTGGCCTAGTTCTTTCCATTAATCTTTGGTCTTGTTGTTGCGGATCGTCTGGCGGCTTCATGGAGTTCGGAGAACGTTTGGAAAGCATGAAGTTTTCTAGCGGGCGCGGTAGATGGAACCATACCATTGATGCATCGTTCACCAATTGTTGCTCGGTCACGTTTGGGTCGTGACAATCGAGTGCTTGAACCACTGAACCTTTTGCGAAATCATTCGGATGTTCGTTATCCCAGTACATTCTTAGAAGTCAGAAAAAGTAACTTGTTCGAGACACGAAGAAGTATTTCTTGTAAAGCAGTGACCATGCTACTCCGATTGGGAATCTTTGCTCGGTGGGATCTTTGTTGTACCATGTATACGCCCTTCCGGTAAGTGATTTTGAGAATTCCCTTAAACGAAGAGCGTGATTATATTCATGTTCACCTAGGGATTCGAGGAAAGCGAGAAACATGCTCACGTGCATTCCGGTACCATCGTACGGGGTAAATTGAGAGAAGAGTACCCCCTTGGGAGAGGATTCTCGTATTTCGGATGGGTAAGGGGGTTGGTGATGATGCACGTCAACTCATCATTCTTGATTCGGTTGCGGAGAGGAGTTGTTCCAAATCTTCTCTCGTGACAAAGTTGGGTGGCTGATTTCTTTCCAACGGGATTCTAGTGCGAGTTTCCTCATCCATGGAGCGTGCTCACGCCCAGGAGTGCTTGGCGTCGGGGTTGTTGGAGACGTTCCTAAATGGCTCTGGAGGCGCGACTCACGTGGTAGTCGTTCTGTCGGGGTCTTGAGAAAGATGAGTACCTCATACGTGTTGAAACCATATCATGCAGGCTCGGCGAGCATCTCTTGTCGTTCCATCGGATCGGCGATGGTGACGTAAGGCGACTTCCTCTTGTCCCTCCGGTTTCTCGTCCGTCGGCGGGGTAGTTGGGATCTTGGTCGTGGACGGAGCGCCATGCTAGATGAAGCATTTGGGGTCGTGGCGGCGCTCTAGCCACAGGTGGTTTGGTGGCGCGACACCGAAAAAGATATTTTCGTTGCGGTGATTAGAGGTTGTGCGAGAGAGAGCTAGAGGAGCGGCGGCTCACCCTCGTGATTGGCGGTGTTACACTTGAGGAGTGCATTCGATGTTCTTGTTGTCGTAGGTGGCGTAACAACGTTATTGGGAGAGATGCTAACATCGGGGGTGCGTTCTGTCTTTGGTGTTCTCGGCAGTAGCTCAGGACTGGAGTTCCACCATGTTGGGATTTGACGTTCGGGAAACGAAATCGGGGAGTCGGAGTTGGTATTGTAACCGATAGATCAATCCTCCGCTTGTGGTCGCCAATTGTTTATGGGTAAAAATCGTTTCTGCTTGATTTCGGTAAATTCGGTAGGTGGTGAGAAAGCTGGTTCAAACCTAAACAAATGTGTTGCACGTGAGCACTTTATAGATTCGAGAGATCAATGCTGTGCAAGTCAGGCCTAAACCAAGAAATGGCCGTTCGGACTTGCTTCGGTCACAAAGTGGAGGAGAAGGGTTGATTTGGGGAGGAAGCAAAGAAAGGTGTTGAGACCGAATAATTCTTGGAAGAGTAGTGTCTCGACTTGTATCGAAAAGTGGAAGCTTCGGAAGCTTGCAAGAGATGAAAGCTTTTGGAGAGCTTGCAAAGTTGCCTTTTACGAGTGTAGTATTTTCTCTCTGGCCAGAGACTTGTTGTCGGTGGAAATAGGTAAGACCTATTTATACAAGTCGAGATTGAAACGTACCTACTGGCCTCATGAAGGAAGAGAGTAAAGGGTGAAATAATGGGAGGAGGTGGTAACAGCATGGTGTTAATGGGTGAAAACGTTTTCACCATTATTTCCTCATTTATTTGACCGCTTTATTCCTTTTCACGCTTTCTTAATGTGGCGTAGTGTACGCTGCAAAGTTGTGACCGCCAAACAAAACCACAGGAAAGCATCCCCGGTTTGTGTTGATATCTCGTGTTGGTTGCACCTTGAGTGCAAGTGGCGCTGCTAGTGGCGCGTGTGGCATGTGCGGAATGCCCTTGTTGCGGGTTGTACTTGGCGCAAGTGGCAATGCAGGGCTGCTAGTGGCGTGCGTGGCATGTGCCAATGGCATGTGCGGAATGCCTTGGTGGTAGGTTGTGCGTTGAGTGTAAGTGGCAATGCCGAGCTGCTAGTGGCGTGTGTGGCATGTGCCAATGGCATGTGCGGAATGCCTTGGTGGTAGGTTGCACGGTTTGCAAGTTAGGCTACCAGCGTGTGTGTTTGGCATGTGCCAATGGCATGTGCGGAATGCCTTGGTGGTAGGTTGCACGGTTTGCAAGTTAGGCTACCGGTAGCGTGTGTGTTTGGCATGTGCCAATGGCATGCATGCGGAATGCCTTGGTGGTAGGTTGCACGGTTTGCAAGTTAGGCTACCGGCGTGTGTGTTTGGCATGTGCCAATGGCATGTGCGTGCCTTGGTGGTAGGTTGCACGGTTTGCAAGTTAAGCTACCGGCGAGCATGTTGGCATGTGCCAATGGCATGCGTGGCCGTTAGGGCCGTGGCCTTGGTAGGAAAAAGCTACCCGGCGAGCATGTTGGCATGTGCCAATGGCATGCGTGGCCGTTAGGGCCGTGGCCTTGGTAGGAAAAGCTACCCGTGAGCATGTTGGCATGTGCCAATGGCATGCGTGGCCGTTAGGGCCGTGGCCTTGGTAAGAAAAGCTACCCAGCGAGCATGTTGGCATGTGCCAATGGCATGCGTGGCCGTTAGGGTCGTGGCCTTGGTAGGAAAAGCTACCCACGAGCATGTTGGCATGTGCCAATGGCATGCGTGGCCGTTAGGGCCGTGGCCTTGGCAGTAGGAAAAGCTACCTAATGAGCATGTTGGCATGTGCCAATGGCATGCGTGGCCGTTAGAGCCTTGGCCTTGGTAGGAAAAGCTACCCGCGAGCATGTTGGCATGTGCCAATGGCATGCGTGGCCGTTAGGGCCTGGCCTTGTAGGAAAAGCTACCGGAGCATGTTGGCATGTGCCAATGGCATAGCGGGCTTGGAAATATGGCTTGTGGTAGGATGTTGGCATGTGCCAATGGCATGCGTGGCCGTGGCCATGTTGACCTAGTTGCACGTTTTGCAAGCCTAGGGCGCTATATTTGGCATGCGCCAATGGCATAGCGGCTTGGAAATATGGCTTGTGGTTGGCATGTGCGTTGGCATGTTGACCAATTGCGCACGCCTAGGCCATGTTTGGCATGACATAGCGGCTGTTGTGGTACGTTTTGCAAGCCTAGGCACGTACGCTATCTTTGGCATGTGCCCGATGGCATAGCGGCTTAGTTTGGCATGGTTGCCAATGAGTGCGATATGTAGTTTGGTTTTGGCGTTGTTTGCCATGGTGCGCGGTGTGCGGCTTGGTTTTAGCGTTGTTTGCCATGGTGCGCAGTGTGCGGCTTGGTTTTAGCATTGTTGCCATGGTGCGCAGTGTGCGGTTTGGTTTGGCATTGTTGCCATGGTGCGCGATGTGCGGCTTGGTTTAGCATTATTGCCATGGTGCGCATTAATGCGGCTTGGTTTGGCATTGTTGCCATGGTGCGCGGTGTGCGGCTTGGTTTACATCATTGTTGCCATGGTGCCATGTGTTGCGGCTTGGTTTTGGCATTTGTTGCCATGGTGCGCGTGTGTGCGGCTTGGTTTGGCATTGTTGCCATGGTGCGCGTGTGCGGCTTGATTTTGGAATTAGGGTTACGTGTCGAAAACCTAATGCAGTATTTTGAAAAAATACCCCTATTAATTATTTACACCTGAGTTAAATGCTCTTAGTTAATGTGTTGCGGGTAACACTAGGTCATGGGGTTTTACGATTTTACCCCTTGTTTAAAAACCACCATCAACACCAGGTTGGGGGAGTATAACATTGTTCAACTTCCCATTGTGATGGATGATGCATATGTGCATGGTTATCATGGCTTTTCCTAGACTGATCATTTAACTCATCTAAAATATAGGTTCTCAGCGAGTGGTCTAAGCTACCACATAAGGTACAAGCATACATTTCATAGTGCCTAGGGGATTAGATTCGACAGTTGCTCATGTAATTGCCTTTCAAAGCGAGATATATGAGTTTAATTGATCGAAGTGATGATTGGGTATGAGAAAAGTGTTCATTTCAACTTTTGTGGTGGATGATACATGTGCTCATAATGATTAGGGTATGTGGAGTCGGGGCCCAGAAGGCTCATAATATTCCTAAAATCATCATGGACGGTGGGGAGTTCATATTGTGAAGCATGCCCCTAAAGCAAGCTCTCTAATGGATTTGTTTGTATCTCCAAATTACGGACCAAAAATCCCGACATGATCTAGCAACTCAATTTGGGCTTAAAGAGAAGCACTATAGCCTAGCACACATCAAGTATACTAAGTCCGGATGCAAGCCCAAGTTATGCAAAAATGCACAATTAGTAGTTATGCAAAGCCCGGTTGTTGTGGGCTCGGTTTGGTTTAAGTGGGTTTTGGTTTGTGTGGGCTTTGGTTTAAGTGGATTTTGGTTTGTGTGGGCTTTGGTTTAAGTGGGCTTCAAGTTTGGTTTATGTGGGCTTCAAGTTTGTGCAAATAGCTCATGCACAAAACAAGTTTGTACACAGCCAGAGAGATACAACCCACAAAAGAAAATGACACCCGATTGTAAGTGTAAGCCTAGAAGGTTGATTTTTGAAGTTGTGCCCAACTGAATAGGTGGGTAACGATTTGGTTATGTGGGCTTTAGTTTGGTGCGAAACGAGAGCCGATTTGGGTTCGGTTGTGTGCACGGCCCACAGATGTGGGCTCGGTTGTTTGCAAACCGAGTATGTGATAGGTTGGGCTTAGCAGGTTCAATTTCAAAGATTGTTTATGTGCTCGGACAACCTGAGAGCAATACAAAACTGACCAGCTAGGTTGGTTGGGCTCAAGTACAACTTGGTTAGTTTGCACAACACAGTCTAAGTGCACTCCAGACAAAGACAAATGTGAGAGCTTATGCACGTGCTAACAAATAAATACCCACAGGGTAGCACCAACTCACACAAGGTTTAAAGCAAGATCATGCATGCATAAGGGGTTCAACAGCTGATCACACTAGGGTGTAGATGGCTCTAGTTGACTGAGTTATAGTATGCAAGGGGTCGAAGCAACACCTTGGCTCAACAAATGGTTGACAGTTCAAGCCCAAAAGGTTCAGTGAACAATGATTTCACTCAAGTGCCACAGATTGATGCACGAGATACCCTGGCAGCTAGCTCAGAGTCAAACACTAATGGCAGAGCAACAATCAAGTAGATGAGCAATTTGAGCACTTTACCAAAAGCCTAACATGCCACAGAGTATCAACAGACTATGCTCAGGGTTATGCTCAGTAGACCAAGTTGCAGCTTAGGCTCTACAGCTGCAGAAGGTCGGAGCTAAGCCACGAGTGATAGCAATTAGGGTCACAGAATGTACAAGCACCGATTTCAGGTTTCACAATTGCTCAAGTGCCACCGAGGTGTGCAAGCAATGAGTTCACAGACAATTAGGGATGATTACCTAGCAGGGTGACTACTCTTGGCAAGCAAGGCAATATATGTGGTTATACTGTGATGCTTTAGGCAAATCTTAGTGATGCTCCGGTTCGGTTTGGTACAAAGCTCATAGATATGATAACAAATTCATGCATATACCCACATATTTCGGCACACAACCATGGCATACCCGGCTAACAAGTGTGTAATCCAGAGGTCAAGGAACCATTCACATCACAAGTCGCAGGGGTTGCTCGGGGCACACACAAGGTTCAAGGATAACACGGGGTACTACAATATGCTTGTTATGGCTCATTCACAGCTCAACAGGGTCACATGAATGCTACTCAAGCTCAAGCTACAGGGGCTGGAGCTGAGCACAGATTATGTTGAAGTAAGGGTTTGTGATAAGCACTGAGCAAGTTGTATCAAGCGGGTTTAGGCACAAGGTCAACAAGCAAGCATACATGCTATCATTCATTCATTCATTCAAGGTCTAGCATGCTTATCTCAACGGGTTAACATTCAATGAGTGAAAATGCTTATCTCAACGAGGTTATGATTCCCGGTCTAGCATTCAAGGTCTTAACATGCTTATCATTCAATGAGTGACAATGTAGTTAACGAGAAGGAAATGCTAAGTGCACAGCAACTTAGCTCAACGAATTACGTGGTGTCAACTTACTCGGTTGACTTCCACTTTGAAGTTCTTTGCTAACAACCTGTTTGGACCGCTTTGTTAAAAATTGCTCTTCCTTGCCTCGACTTTCCCAACACTTTGCAGTGTACTGTTAGCTCAACAAAGATTTTTTGTTCTACTGTATGTGCGGAGTTAAGGCAAAGATGAAGAATATCAACACTGGCATAAGCCCGAGAGTGTTTTGGACCGACACAAGGGAGAATTGAAATTCGGTGAAGAAAGCGATTAATCAACAAGGCAAGTGCAAGTTAATATGAAACACTAAGAGAAGTGCAAGAATGCAAGTATGCAATAGAATACGCAAGTGATAGAAAAATTGCCACTAAGTTACACTAATACGGGAATACAAATAACACTTCAAAGCAAGTATCTCGAGGATGGGTTGAAAATCGGTAAAGACAGGACAACAATCGACGGGGCACACGCCAAGTCCCAGTAAATGGCGCCAAAAACTTGGTAGGCTTGGAAATGGGTCTATTTTTATGCCTACTTGTTAAACCGCAAGTGCAGTGTCTTCAATGTAGAACAAGGCAAATACGGGTCGATACACGTAGACTTGTTTGGCTTATGTTGATTCTAAAGGCTTGGCTTAATCGAATTCTAGCAAGTGTGTAACACGAGATATGGTTGGTGTCGATACGGCGAGGTGTTGTGTGAATCTAAACTAAAGCGACAAGGTAAATTGTTAAAAGATAGAGAGCACTAGGGTGTCGAATCTACCACCTAATCTCGGCTAAGTCGGTTCAATTTTGATAATGTTCTCGTCCTTGTAATGGCAAGTCCGCCATTTATCCGAGGGTCTCAATGGATGGTTTATTATCAACCAAGCAATTAATTAACCCCTAGTATTAGTCGTCTTGTCACCCATTACAACTAATCACAGATTAATTTCATTACTTAGATGATTAAACTTATCCTAAGATGGATATTCTAATCGTAATTAGGGTATTTTCTCAAGCACTAGCTGTCTTCTCGTGGCACAACTAGTCTAAGGATCAATAATGGTCAATGAAGCGGAATTGCAACACATTCTACATAGAAATAACCCGACTACAATGCATACATGGCATACACTTTGTGAAAGTAAAATGCAAAAGTGTTCGATTATATGTATCCTAAACAATATAGCACAATCAAGAACAATATCAAAATATGAACCACACTTATCGAGTTGATTATGGGTTTCATCTAAACCCTAGCAATTAAACTTAGAACATGGTTGAATACAAATCAAACCTGCAATTAAACCTAAATTGGTGCTCACAGCTAGCCAGCATACCTTTACAAACACTCCTCACTGCTCTATTTATACATGCAAAATACCAAACCCTAATTCATTTTAAATTGAAAAGTAAACGCATACCCAATCGCCCATACTTCATGAATAGCACTCTCCTCTCACAATTCATCTCGAGCTGATATTTTCCCTCAATTGATTTGATGTAAGAGCAAACCTAGATCTAATTATCTCTAACATAGCCTCTAGGGTTAAGAGAGAGGCTAGATGAGAGATAACTAGAACTAGGGCGGCGAAGATGGCCGTGGTGGTCTTGTTGGTGTCGGGGAAGAAGAGATGGTGGCGAGGTGGCTCTCGCAACTGGGTTTGGTCGGGTGAAAAGAGGGATGGTTTTTGCAGGTAACAGGGGAAGAAGAAAGAGAAGATGAAGATGAAAATGGATTTGCTCGAATGGGGGTATAGGTGTAGGAGGTTTCGTTGTGAAGCAGGCGCAGCGACGGATGATGAGGAACCTGTAGCGAGCGTTAGATGTGGCGAGTGAGATCTGAACGGCCGAGGGAGGATTGGGGTGATTTGGTGTTGAGCGGAGGCATCGATAAATGATGTGAGTGATGGAGCGACCGTAGGATGCAGGCTGGGCGAGATCTCAACGGCTTGGAGTGGACGAGTTCGGATCTGGGTCGTGGGTAGCTTGGGCCCAAGTCTTGTAGATGGGTTGCTACTTGTTGGGTTGCAACTGATGCGTGCGCGGGCTTTGGCTTCCTGCTCCATAGACGCTTGTCTCCACTTTTCGCTCTTTTGGCTCCTCAACTTCTCCGAACTTTATTTATTACCTAAAAACACAAAATTAATTAGTACAAATATTTATTCTTGAAAACAAAGAAAATACGTAATGCAGGATAATATCGATTTACGAGCACAAAAGATGAGTTAAATGCCAATAAATAGATGTAGAAATATGCAATATTTGGCACTCATCACACACCTCTTAAGATATTTAGCTAGATAAACTAAGAAATCATAATGAAGAACACGTAAAATAATTATAATACAAATATAGAGATAGAACAATGACTTGGTGAACAATTCACTTTCTCTGTCCTAAAGTTCTATCTCTATCTCTCCAAAAAGGTCTCTCTTTGTACAATGGTATTTGGTCCTATATATAGGGATTTTACATAGTGGAGGACAGCTAACAAATCCCCTATTTTTGGATCTATCGTGCGAGTTGTTCTCTCGCTTACATTTGGTCAGCTCGCATGAGCCCTTGGTCTTCATATAGCTTTCACACTTTTCTCGTGATCAGATGCCGTCATTGATTACGTCATATGGTATACACTATGAGCGAACTCATCTCGCTCCTTTATATTATTAGTTCGCCCATTCATTTCGCATGGTATATAAAGGAGCGAAATCCTGTACCTACATTTGTCTACCACACTAATGAATAGAATTTCTCCCTTCTTCTTCCCCTCTATTTTGTGTCTCTTGTTCTTTGTCTTCTATATCACATCACGTTATCAGCGACGTAACTCTACCTAGCTAACCAAGCAATACGATTAATCTTTTTAGATTAATACAATCAAAGGAAAATGAACTACAACACCATAAAATCATTTTTTTTATTGATTGGCATGTGTACACGATATGAAAGGAAATATCTTACGGAAATGCTATTCTCGAAATCGATTCCTTGGTCCAACGTGGGTCGGGCCGACGACTAAAATCACGTGACTGTATTTTCTCTCTGTTCCCTGTATTTTCTCATACTTCTACTTCTGCTCCATTATTAAGAACTCTCGTCTATCTTCTTTCCTCCCTAAAAACATATCTCGCCGTATTGAAAAATCATTAGATCATCTTTCTTACAATACAAGGTGAAATTAATAAGAAATCGGATTGAAGGAATTGAAAACACTAAGCAAAGCTTATTAACCCAGAACACTTATAGTTCCCTGTTTCTGGAAATCAAATTTTGATTTCAGATTGTTTGTATGTGTTCATTATCCAAAGACATCGAACAATTGAATTCTTAAGATTTTAATGAGAATCAAATCAAAATATAATCATCCCTCCCATTCAAATATTGAATTCTGCACACCATAATTATTCCTCCCATTTAACTAGAGTGAAGTCACTGATTTTAAGGATTTGAATAGAGGTTTGAAATCTGGGTTTCTTAGAAAAATGAAGTGAAAGGTGGGTTTTTGAATATTTCATGAGATATGTACTGAAATTTTCTTACACGAATATTCTTGGGAGGTCGAGTTTTTAAATTCAACCATCAACTCAAATTTATCAAACATTAGTTCTCAGATTTCTCTCTTTATGAAAAACAAAAGAAAGCAAAGATTTAAATGAAGAAGGAATATAATGGTATGCAAAAAATTCCAACTCCTTGATCAAAATTTGTATGCAGAAAAATTCCCGTGACAAAGAATTTTTCTTATTAATAGGTGGCTGCTGAGATTTGACCAAGGTTATCACGATTACAATATAGAACTTCAATTGAAAAACTCCATTCATACTTTATTCAAGAGCACTCAATTGGGTTTTTGAATATGCATATGTTAATCCAAATGCAGATTACTTTCAAAATAAAAAAATACAGATCCAGATGATAAACTCTTGATTATAGAATTTTAATTTCCTTCCAGTCTTTCTCATGATTAATCATGCAATTGATTAATTGATTTAAGCAATATATCTTCCTTTATGTTGAGATGAGATTTAAATTTTAGGATTTTTGTTTTCCTAACATCATAAAAATCTGGTGAGGGAAAAAGCCATTTGAAGATACAGATTGAAAGTTGAAATTGATAAAGATTTTAGACTGATATTCCAGGAGGAAGAAGGTAAACGAGAGAGAGAGAGAGAGAAAAATGAGAATCCAAGAGTTTCAAACAAATTCTTACGATCAAATATGTATGGTTTTATCTAATAATAAACCATTTGTTTCTATTTTCCTTTACATGAAACTATTCATCAACTAGAAAGAGTGGATTTTATCCCTTCAAACAAAAATAACGATAATGATTTCTTTATATTCTCAAAAAGAAACATATAATCCATCTATATCGATCCCTAAATGATGAAATATCGTTATTATGGTATAAGTCAATCGTTAAATACCGATGAACGAGAATTTGCTGCATTCTTTAAAGATATTGAGCAATTTTTATTTTATTTTTTGTATTTTTTTCGGTAATAATCTCCAAAATTCGGATTTGTTCCACTTATTGTTGGATTACGGTCGGATACTAAAGATCAATGGGTGCGCACCCGGCTTGTTAGCCAATATCATTAGTCCTTGTAGTGAGTATATTGATCTTGATTGATTTATTTTTTTGATAAAGAAAGTGTCCAATAACTTCAATCTAAACCATTATCTCGTTGGCCCTCGAGGTCACGATATTGGAGATTTTATTTGCATATTTTGCCTGTAACCAATAAAATCCATGGTTGATCTTTAATTTGTATGAACTACAATTTTTTTGGACATCTTTTTATGGCTTTTGAAATCAATATCTATTGTCCAACGTGGTTTTCTTAAAATCCATAAATTATTATAAGTATATGTCTCGAATTAATCGGATAATACTTTACGAAACTTGAAGTTTTCGTATATGAGATGAAAAATATTTTTCGCCATAATCACGGGGAGACTATACACTATCGAATCTTGTGTAATTAACTTAAATGTTATATCAATTTCTCTCCCATCACAATCAAATTGATGTAGGCTATCATTATATGATTGGCGTGAACTTTCTCATTTTGCTTTTATTTAAGTTTTTGCCTCTTAAGAGGAAATCCAGGTCACATCTAGTAGGTAAGTAGTGTTCTATAAGAGGCTACGGGTAGTGTTCCAATTGAGTGTCACTTAATTCACATTCTCAATTATAATATCTTCTCACTTGAATATGGGGAGAATATAATGCCCGCGGGCGTTGGTACCAGTAATTGGTTGAATTTTTCGATATATGCATATACTTGAAAATTGTGTTGGGTTAAAGTAAGCTAAATTATTGTCGAATATTCATTTATGGTAGCTACTGAAATAATAAAGATGGTGATTGTTAACCCCTCTGCCGAAAAATATCGACGTATGTGATTGGTATGCACAAATTCCAAATTATATTGGATTGAAATCTCTTGAACAACGCAATATTTGGATCCAAAACTTCACACCTTAACTGCAAGCATGAATTTTGAAAATTACATGTTGGTGTAGTCTTCATGCGTTATATGAGAAATATTTTCATTGTAAAAACGATATGAGGGTTTTATTTTTTCTCAAACCCTAGGATTGGTTTACTAATTGTTCTCTTTATATGATGCTTTTGGCGTGGTAGTCCTTGAGGGACTTCGTATTGTATTTACATGAGAAATGTGATCGGAGTACATATTCAATTTATAATCCTTGGAGGATTCAAATTATTTATATTGACGACCACCGATTCTATCATATCGGGTTTAACAATCCTTTATGTGTTTTTAGAATTTGGTATAAAACCAAGAATCCAGTTAATTAGTTGATGCTATCAACTATATAGGTCCCTTGAGGAGTCCTTAAAAACACAGAAATCCACGCGTTAGCGGCATAAATTCTATTTTTTTTCTTTCTCTTTCTTAAATCTGTCGTTGGAATTATGCTAGCTTAAACTCTTCTTTAAGATAGACTAGAGTTATTATTTTGATGCTTATTTCTTGAAAAACTCATGTAGTTGAGTTAGCATTTATAAATATGTCAAAAGTTGTACTCTTTTCCCTTGGCTTCAGGTTTTGTCCTATGTGGTTTTCCTGACAAGGTTTTAACGAGGCAACACATTATTCCAATAAGGGTAGTATCGTCATTTTTCACAGTCTACATAATATTTATTGCACTTTATTCCAATAAGGGTAATATGGTCATTTTCACCGATGCAGTAACATTTACTTTACTTATTTCCGAGATAAGGGTAGTATGGTCATTTCCTGATCTCCATAATATTTATTGCACTTTTTTCCAATAAGGGTAATATGGTCATTTTCACAGTCTGTAAGAATTTCTTTACTTATTTCCGATAAGGGTAGTATGGTCATTTTCACAGTCTCCATAATATTTATTGCACTTTTTTACAATAAGGGTAATATGGTCATTTTCACATTATGGAAGAATTACATTTTACTCATTTCCGATAAGGGTAGTATGGTCATTTTCACAGTCTGCATAATATTTATTGCACTTTTTTCCAATAAGGGTAATATGGTCATTTTCACAGTCCGTAAGAATTACTTTACTTATTTCCGATAAGGGTAGTATGGTCATTTTCACAGTCTCCATAATATTTATTGCATTTATTTCCAATAAGGGTAATATGGTCATTTTCACAGTCTTCGAAATTTTTATTGCACTTATTCCGATAAAGGTAGTTTGGCAATTTTCACAGTGTTCGAAGGATGCAGATATTTTTGTTGTGGTTTTGTCGACAAAATCGAGAGAAAAGGTTGGTATTTGTCCAAGTCAAATTTCTTACAAAGTCATGACTTGTTGACTTGGTCTTGATCCTGTTTTCTATTATTAAGAAAATAAAAAAAATAAAAAAAAATCAATATTGATTTTTAGAAATTTAATAAAATTGTTATTTTGTTTAAATGTTGCGAAAGTAGTGACAAACAAAATCCTAAGTGTTACTAATTTGGGGTTGTTTTAGATGTGGTGAATTTTTTGGGTGGAAACATCATTTTAGATTATAATTGTGATTGTCTGGATAATTGTCAACAAATATTATTGTTACTAATAAGAAAATTTAATATTCCTAAGACTAAGTCTTATGGGGTGCTAGTCTAGCACCTAGATTAGCAGTCAGGACTACCTCCTAAGTCTTATGGGAGTGCTAATCTAGCGAATAGATTAGCGAGTCCACGTCGACCAATTTGAACCATTAAATTCGCCCGGGCCGCTAAACCATTCGCTCATTGCTGAATGGTTCAAAGCTTTTAAATCTCGGCCGTCGAGATCAAAAATAAATCTCTCGTTGCAACCATTCCGCGAAAAGGTAGTTTTCAGCGTTGAAACATTCACGTAACTATCTAGCATGCTAGTTCATATGCTAGCAACTGGTAGGAGAGAGAACTAGTGTTAACTTTTTTGCCACACTTTTTTTTTGAATTGCAACACTTAAGTGCTAATCTAGCACCTCCAATCTAGCCCATAAGACTTAGCCTGACGAATACAAAATTTAACAACAGTTATAATTGTTGCAGGATTTATCACGCAGTGTATCAATGACTTGAAAAATAAAGCTGTGACAGGTTACATTGTGAGAAAATCCTGGTTTTGGTGTAGTGGACTCAACACCAGCTAAGTAAATGACTTTGGCGTGCGTTGACACTGCGCTTTAGTATCTTCTTTGCACCATTTCAATAGTTATTTTATAAGCCTATATCTAAGGAGCTGGTCGGGATAGATACAGTATGAAGAGGTCGTAGCTAGGAAAACAATATTTCGTATTAGTAAAATTCTACATTATCTTGAATTCCAAACTGTACAAGACATCACTACAAGTGTCTCATGCAAGCCAATTATCTCGGTGATTGAAACCCAAACCTAGTCAAAGCACCACTAGAGAGGGTACGTACGCCATGGAAAGAATCGATCCCAAGTATTAAGAATACAAAGACTGTGGGTTCTTATGAGATTGCCATTATCAAAGACAAGGTTAATTAAAGAGACTACGGAATTTGGAGAGGATAAAAAGAAAGTGAAACAAAACAGTACGTATAAGCTTATACACTTACACTGAGATAAATTAACAGAAAGAGACTTAAAAAGCATTACGATCAAACATTATCCTCCCTGAGGAGAAACATACACTGAACTCGATGGTTACTCCATTGTTTCAGAATACAAAGACTAACTGAAGTATTGAACAAACCAGATAAGCAGGAAATTATACAGGTTTGGGCTGATAAATAGACAAGTTGCATACTAGAAGAAGCTGTCTATCTAACGTATGTACTTGATATAAGTATCGACCTGAGGATCAATTACACCGGGTTCGTAGCGGCCAATGTAATCAGTAGACAAGGTAAATATTTCAGTAGTAGCAACCAAGCAAGATTTTACGTTTTTCCTGTAGAAGAAACCAGTACACTTGCAATCCTTGCTACATATCATCTTACAATCATCCACAGTCATTTCTTTAAAATCCCAGTCGTTGAAACTCCGCATCGAGCTTGTCACATCTTCCATTTTGTAGTAATCTACTGCTTCTGGTTTGGAAGTTTCACAACTAGGTATCGGTTCCCTTCTGCACTCATTGCTCCAAGTAGCAGCCGTTAACCCTTTCGACGAAGGACAGGAAACGCATGTCTGGTTCTTACAGAACCCGTAAACACCACATTTCTCAGGCAAGTTGCACTCACTAACCTGAGAAGAGAAGTACATATAGCTATTCTCCCATGTATTCTTGTTCCCATTGTAGGTATAAACACGAAGGTTGCCATCTTTGTCTAGTCGAAGCATTGACAAAGTGGTGTTGTATCCTGGTTGATCCCATACACGTTTTTCATAAAATTCACTATCAGTAGTTTCATAAAAAGACCAAACCCCTCACCGTCAGCGAAATATCTAACTTTTTCAGTGGCGGCAATGAACCAAGTAGAGGTATGATAGATAAAGGTGGGAAATTCTTGTACTGGAAGAATAGAGTTAGATGGATTGACCCTTCCATCGACATACTGTAAGATCCGCTTACTAGTTTATTTGAACCATCCCCATTGATCGCTTGACCATTCAAGAGTGTATCAGAAGGGAAATCAAAGCTTTGCCAGAGAAATCCACCACTTTTGTCGAGCAGAACTAAGTTTCCATTCGAGAGTAGTTTGATATCAGTAACATTTTTGTTGGCGGTTTTAGTTTCCCAAACGACTTGACCATTAGTATCGGCTAAGATAAGATTACCGTCACTGCCAAATACTAAGGTAGCATCTTCTCCGACCGGTCTGGTAGGGTTTGCTGCCCATACCCAACGGCGTACGCTATTTGCTTCAGCACCACTGTTAAGAAAGCCGCCCATTGATAATCCCAGAGTAAATAAGGTCTTGGAACTGGTGGTGGTGTAGAAACAAAGTTGGAAAGGATGGTTTGTAAATTGAGGAATGGCACGAAATTGTGAATTGTTTTCTGTCGAAATTCCAGTTGAAAGCTTGCCATGATTTACAAACTTGAAGGTTTTTGATTGAGGAACTGAACCTTCAACTACAAGAGTGATGTTGATTAAAAAGTAGATAATGAGAAAAGTCGATGAGATGGATGAGCTACTCATCTTCATCTGATTATGAACAAAGTTGATGATATTTTGGCGACCTTAACTATGTAGCAACTGGTGGTCAAAATATATGGGTGGAAAAAAATTACTGTAGTTACGGAATTTTAAGACAATTATTTATGGTAGATAAGTATAAAATACATGAGAATCTTCGTATTGATTTGTTCAGATTTTCCCATTATATTCATTGATTATTCCTGTTATTTTCTCTTAATTAATTTTAAAGATACTACTTAAATTAAGGCATTAAAAATACCACACGAATATTAGCTGATTCGTGAATTCAATATATGTACCGAAAAAAATCGATTGAGATTTAATTAAGGTACTGATTATTGGGCCGACCGAGCGTAGCGAGGGAGGTCCTTTATATGGCCACTTTTTTGTAAAATTTAAGTGATCAATTACCACAAAAAGATTGGTAATGGTTAGGGCAGAAAAACCCGAAAATGTCCTCCCTTTAGTCCAATTACTATAACTCCTTGTGTATCTTATCTTTTCGGGGGTAAAATTGGAAAACAAACTTTAATATAACATATCTAAAAATCCGTGCCTTGGAATTTTACAAATTTTATCTCGTTAAAAAGGTTATAAAAAACTCTACGCAACAAGTACAAACAACAATATCAAATTTAGAGTTTTTACGAAAAATTCAGAGATATATATCATTTAGGCACAATTTTAGAAAATTAAATGTATATCGATTATGCAAACCATCACAAAGGATACATAATACTTTATGTAGCAATATATTGGTGTATGCATCAACTAATTTTCCATTGCAACTAATAAAATGATGTAATCCATCTGTTTCAAGAAAAATGATATTATCATTTTAGGCACAATTCTCGAAAATTGAATGCATAGCCATTATGCAAACCACCACAAAGGATGCATAACACATCATGCAACCATATTTTGGTTTATGAATCGACTAATTTTCCGTTTTAGAAAAAATAATACTTTGATACTTTTTCTGAAATGGGGCGAAAGTATCATTTTTTCCGAAACGAAAAAAAGTATCACTTTTCCCGAAACAGAACGAAAGTATCACTTTTCCCGAAACGGAGCGAAAATATCACTTTTCTCGAAACGCGATGTGATAGTATCATTTTTCCTGAAACGGGATGTGAAAGTATCACTTTTTCTGAAACAGGGCGAAAATGTCACTTTTTCTGAAACGATGTGAAAGTATTACCTTTTCTGAAACGAGACGAAAGTAGTCGTGGACAAACTCCATCTTCATATTCTTCTTTGGTCGGCCCTCCCACCGTGGCAACGGTCGTACTAGTCTAATCAGAACTAGCAGTAAAACATCAAGGTGACCAAATTTGGAGTACAAAAACTCTGATCAAATGTTGGGATCCATTAAAACTCCATATTAAACAAAATTGATACAAAAACCCCAAACAAAATTGGTTTCATCAAATTCTATGATGAAACCAAAATTGGCTTCATCAAATTCTATGATGAAACCTAAATTGGCTTCATCAAATTTCTAAGATGAAACCAAATTTGGTTTCAACTTATTTTTGCCTATTTTTTTTTTTTATCATGACAGGCTTACGCTTTGGGATGCTTGTTAAGTATGGGAATGTTAAAACTATAAAACTTGAAGAACAGTAGCAATGGCGGGAGGAAAAATCATAAAGATCATAATCATACCATGAAAAATACAAAAGATGACTAACTGAGGCAATACTAACTCACCGAGAAAATGATGAAGCAGCAGCAGCAGGAGCAGGTATGTCTTGGTCCGCCATAAAGTATAACGAGAAATGAAGAACTTGAAAGAAAAGAGAAGGGTTCGAAAGAAGAAGAAGATGAACAGAGGAAAGAGATGCTAGAAAGAGAAAAATAAAAACCTACCACTTTTACATCTCTCCTAGATATTTATCTGGAGGAGAGCATTAAAGACGTGCCGCTTGAAAAGGAAAAGCCGTCATCACGTGTAGCAGTTACGCGGAAATTACAAAAGCATGTCGGAAAAGTCAGAAAAGATGAAAAGACAGGGCTGACACAAAGTTGAACTAAATATTCTCGCATTATTCCACTTACAGAATAAGAACGCGAGAAGAGGCAAAATGTAGGGGCGAAATATCGCATAAGACAAATGCATGACTTCACTCTAACCAAAACAACCTTAAGCACGAAGAACCAATAATTACTAAGAGATCAGATGAAGAGTAATAATCACATGATAGAGGAAGAAGAGTGCGAATAGGAGTTACACGATAGAAACAAGGCGATGACCACCACAACAATAGAAGCACGAAAATCAAAGTAGCAGCGCGACAGATAGAGACAACTATCAAAAACCTGACGAATAAGACAAACTAGAACAAAATCCATTAACAGGGATCTTGCACGTGAATCATGGTTGTCTTCTACTGATACATTTTCCTATATAAGGGACCTAAAATGATAGAGAGAGGGAGAGTTCAGATGATAGTAGCATTAATATATCTACAGATAAAGAAAGAAAATAAGCCATTAGAACTTGGTTTCATCTTGTACTTCTCCATTGTAGTATATGAACTCATCTTGAATCTTTTGTAAGGTTACTATACATTCAATACAAAGTGCTTGTGAAGATCATTTTAGTGTCAAGGTGGTGAATAATATCATTAATGTTTGGGTTCATTCATATGACTTAAGCTTTTTGTTATTATCATTGCATTTGAGTGTATTTGTAGAATTTTCCATAACTACATTAGATTGGCATAAGTTAAGTACATGACTATTGACTGAATTAGATGAGACAAATGAAATTGCTAGAAACACTATTATGTTGGTATGCGATCGAATTAGATGGGATACTATACGACTGAATTAGAAGATCGTTATCTGAGACATAAGTATACGACACAATATAAATATCGGATAATTTCCACATATGTAACTTGTTGCTGACAATATGTCGTTGTGTCAGGACTTTCGTTGACTTAGACAACAACACCTTAACATTGTTATTGACTATAGTCAAACTGCCGTTTTGTAAATACTTTTGTTTACTTAGCCAACGACAGTACCTATAGTATTGTTTGTGTGGTAGATTTTTTGCGCCTTTTTTGGGATTGAGAAATCTCATTGACAGGTAAATTTTTTTGGACTTTTGGGTTTTGTTTACAGATTTGTGCTGATAATGGAAGGTGCTTTTAATTACACAGGTAAAAATTAATTTTGCTAGCCTTTGTTGATAAACTCTTCTTATTCCTCAGATTTCCTCCATTAGTATTGATGGTTTCTGTCAAACGAAAAGGAAACAGCATCGCTCTACTGTTGTTTGATAAAATGTATCAATGAACTAATTGTCATGCGCCTTAAATTTGATTTTAGTTTTGCCTTTTAAAGAGGTTTCGATCTGTTGGTTTTGTTTACTTAAGGTTTTTGAGTGATGGGTTTTCATACTGATGGTTCATATCTGGCATTTTTGATGCATTTTGTTTTTCTAATAGTTCAATGGTGCTATCCCTCATCTTACTTTTGTGATTCATTGTGCTTAAGACCTATAATTAATTGATAGGTTGAGGTGAATGATTCATTATTTTAAAACCTCTTCAATTCATCTTTGACGTGTTTCCATTGCATTGCCATTTTGCCTCCTTTTTTTTTTTTTTCTTTTTCTTTTCAAGTTAGTTGAATCTCCTTGTAACTGTTTATGTTTGTTGTAAATAGGTTAGTGAAGAGGTTGAGCGCGCTGTTGCAAAAGATGGGATCTGACATCTTGATCGGAAGGTACAAATCTGAAATTTGTATGATATTGCTGTCCTTCAAAAATCAATTAAGTGGAGGTGTAATTTAGCAAACCATGACTGACTTAGCGATATCAAGTTGTGCACTATAGGTCTAAGGTATACATATCTAAGCACTGATTGTTTGCAAGTATTCTCATAAACGAATTGAAGGTCCTGATGAGAGGAACTTGTGGGTTGCAATTTAGGTTTAGGTTGGTCCTCCCCCTTTTTACTTGTGGGAAAGTGGAGGGAGACAAAAATGCTTCACTTTGTTATATATAGAGACAAGTTCTTTAAACCCGTGCAAACGCACGGGCTAGTTTACCAACTGAACCAAAAAAAGAAGTGACAAGTGTAATCCTAAGGGTTGACCATTAACGCATACACCTACGTGATATATTATGTCAACCCAAACTCGAGCGACCACATTTTAAAACACAGATTCAGACCATCAAAAATGCAATACTATTCCAAGGAAAAGTTGAAGAACGCACATGTTTTCGTTTCCAATTCTGCGAACCTCGTGTACATTTTCATCCTTGATGCCCACAAAATCTGTTGACTTCATGATATAGCAAATCTGAACAATTTCATAATCTTACAAATTAGATACGTGGTTGGCTACTATGCCTACAAAATACAACGCAATCTAGAACATTACATTATCTACAAATAATTCGCATTTATGGATGAATCTTCATGAAGTGAGACTTAAACTGCTCGGAAAACAAAAATACGGAAAGATTAGTTAACATACAAAAGATGAGAATAAATGTTAATCAAAATGTAAAGTGACCATGTGTTCCTGCATCTTGGTTTCTTTTGGTGGTAAGTTAGAAAAAGAAACCAAGAGACTTATCAGCATATGCGTTTGTGACAGTCCACCTATCTAATCTATCTAAAGGTTTTCTTTATTTTTTTAAATTATTTTTATAGAATATTTAAACGTTCGTTACCATTCTGGTTTTGATCACTTGCGCCAAACATTGAACTCTCAAGAATAAGGATGGCAAAATGAGTGTCAAATATTATTAAATCCTTTGCATTGCATATCTCAGCTAAAGGACCTTCTCTTTTGTGGTCTATCGGTAAGTACTCGTCGACCGTTTAAACTTGATTATCAAGAAAAGTTTTCAAATCCACATTACACTTTTTAGTATGGATTTATTCGGTACAAAATCTGTACTATCAACTCGGGCCAAGAATACTGGAAATGAAAAGGCAAATATGAGAAAATCCACATTAAAGTTCCTGTGAAAGTAATAAACAAAACCATAACATTAGTAAATTATACATGAATTTAGTAATAGATTTGTGATTCTTATGACCACCACCATCTAGCATCAGTAACATCCTTTTTTATAGGCCACCACTGTATTTGGAAGATAAATTATAGGAAGCAGATTAAAATTGAAACGGTAAAGAAAAACATATCGACTTACAGAGATTTGAATCACAGCGAATCATCAGGTATGACTCTCGCACATCATGCCGAATCTCTTGTGATTTTTTTAAAGGAAGTTAATAATAATGTCTTCGAGAAGCCTAAAAATTTAAGGAATCCTAAAGTACCTGCCCTGCACCACTGATACATGTTGTAAGTTGTTATCCTCGAGTAGACCCAACTTCAAACACGTAAGTTAAAATGTTTGATGAATGCACTTGATCTCCTCAAAAGCATGCGGTTCTTTTAGTATGTTGAGTAACCTAGGACGTAAAGGCTGTCTCCCAGTTAATGTATGTGCATGGTCATTTAATTGGAAATACTACTGCATAAGTGATATGTTAATCTCCGACGTTTTCATATATGTACTTCCTAATGACAAACAACATCCAAGTTATCGTCACTTGAATCGTTAGGTACACACAATTCGATCATGTAGATGTGAATTGAATTACAAACCTTTATTATCTTTTTCTTCTGGACCTTCCCTGACAAACGAAGCCTAGCCATAACGAACAACACAACAATGCAACTCGTAATGAGTCCGACTTTGTGCACCACCCATTTCACCGGGGTGCACATTCCTCCGCTTGTGATTAGTCCTTACTTAACGGAATTTTGAAAATTTATTTATTTTAAAAGAAAACACAAAAATTCGAAACATCTCTCCTTTTTCTTGTTATCCGTGCGCTTTTATTTCTATCTTCGGAAATATTTATACATCCTCCTTTAACTGATCGATGATCCCTGCACATGTTGATCATCCTCCTTCAAGATTCTGATTAAAACGAAGTTAAAAAATTCTCAACTAATTCGAATTTTTTGATCGCTACTGTTAGAGCTATTGATTTGGGTTAATTTATGATTCAATAGTTAAATTATTGATTACTGTTATAATCGATGGGTCAGCCTAAGATCAACGGAACAGACCGAGCTAAACTTTGATCAGATGATACTGCATAGAGGACTGAACGGCACCCCAGTTATGATCTATATTTTATTTTTTTTAAGCATGTTCTGATCTATATAGTTGTTCCTCAAAAATGCATAAAAACGATATACAATTTCAGGGTGAAGATGAGTAATCTAAAGCATCAAGATCAGACAATTTTAGTTCTATTGTTAATGGGAATCTGATCCCTTGAAGATGAATAAGAAGTAGATCAAATGATTAATAATTGATTACCAACCTACTGCTCTGCATCGATATCATAATTCATAACTCATAAGTTCACTAGCAACATATTCTGCCGAATCAATAATATCTGTCCATCTTTATTTTTTATATTTAATCTCTAGTTTCACCATATTATCCACATACTGTTCTTTCCTATTCACTTCTCTATAAGGGTAGTAAAAGCTGACTCTAGGTGGCGAGTAAACCCATTTTTTGATCTCGAGAACCCGGAGGCGTAGTGGGAGGTACCATCGATCAAATACCGCATTAGAACAAGTAATTCAGAGTATATTTGGTCTGGACCAAAGACCATACCCATTTATAGTCGAGCGGTGATATAGTCTCCGTTTCTCATCAGGCGGTTATATAGTGTACGCTTCACAACGGGCGGTTATATAGTGTTCGTCCCACGGAGAGGCGGGCACATAAATTACGCTCCATTGGGGCGGTGATAAAATGTACGCCCGATGGGGCGTAGCTGAAGTTAACGCTTGGAATGAGGCGTTGATATAAGGTACGCGCCATTCGCGCGGTGATATAGTTCACGCCTGGAAACAGGCGTTCATATAGTTTACGCCTCACTCAGGCGTAGATAAAGTCCCCGCCTGCTGCCAGGCGGTGATAAAGTTCACGCCCCATGAATTTTTTTTTTATTTTGTTTTCGAAGCTGAAATCACCGAGTTTAACATACTCCTTTCATTAGCTGTTGCCTAACTCTCATTGCAAACAATTAAACAGACTAATGGCACGTCAACAAGCTTTCGTCTTTAGTGCGCCTCAGCAAACATGACTATCTGTCATCTGGCTGTCATCAGACTTATCCGGTGAACCTAGTACGCGTTATAGCTGTCACCTTACGTACCCAAGAAAAGAGAGATAATTTCTCTGCCCTTGCAGAGCTGTTGCATGCCTATTGTTTGATCTGTGTAAGCTGTTTTTAAAAGTAAGCTGCTTATGATAAATAGTAAAATAGTAGATGGATCAAGCAGAAAGGCTAATTACAATAACAGAACAAGGCAAACCACCAAGCAAATAAAACAATATAAAAGCAAAACGCAAAGGAATGAAAAAGGAAAAAACAACAGCAATCCCAAATAGAAAAAAATCAAAAAAAAAATTTCAGCATAGAACTGAAGATCAGTGATTGCCAGCATAAGCAGCAACGGAGCAATTCCCATCATTTGAATCCTTTATTTATGGATTCCCATTGAAACAATTTCTGAAACTTGCCTTTTCACCCTTGCTCAAATTCCTCAGCTTAAGAAGCAAATAAAGGAGGATCCCACCAACAAACCCTACTGCTGCGTTGTAACCAAGCGACACTGCTGTGCAAACAAGCATGACAACTGCTTCTTCCTTGGTATTCATATCTTTTATTATACAAATGTACGCCCCATGGGGCGTTTATTATACTTACGCCTGTCATCAGGCGTTGAGTTTACGTCCGCCTTATCGGGCGTTTGATTATACCAACGCTCCATCTCCAGGCGTTAACTTTATGTACGCCCGACACCGGGCGTAATCTTTACCACCGCGCCACACCGCGCGTAATCTTTATCACCGCTTGAACGGGGCGCACTTTATATCACCGCTCTGCAACCGCATTTTAAGATTATACGTACGCTTGACCAAATATACTCGCCCCCCACTGCGTCACTCAACGGACTAAACCCAAATTTAGTCTTTTTTTTTACTCTTTACTCTTTAGTTTTAGTCGCACCACTGCAGATGCTCTAATACACTTTCTGTTTGTTAGTAATTAACTATCATGGAAGTATGTGCAAAACTTAATAAAATAGATTATTTTTCTGATAATATTTCTATCCAAATCTAACAAATCCGTCAACGATAAGATACCAATTAGGAAGGGAGGAATGTGCACCCCGGTTAAAATGGGGTGCACATAGTCGGACTCACTCGTAATTATTGACCTTTACTAAAACTTAGACTTGAAATTTCATCGTCACCATTGATTTCAAATAACAATGTTAATAAAAAAATAAAAATCAAACATAAAATTGAGTAGCATGCAGTCAGTGATAGAGCAAACCATGTATTCCAAACTATTACGATTAAAGAGATGATCAGACAAAACTCCGACAAATCACATCTACAAACTTTGATCAACGAAGATGTCAGGATGTTCATATCGGCCATCTCAACTATGAGATCAGCAATGGATAATAACCTAAAAAAACGGGTTCAAAAGACGCATCTTTCTGTATAGGCGTTTCAAAAGCCATTTATCTTCTCTGAATTCTGGAGCGAAGGGAAACGAATACTCCAGTCTTCTCGTATTGTCAACTGTTAAGAGACATCCTTCTGTGGAGTAAGTTGGGTTCGTAATTTCATGAGTTAAAAAGTTCCAATAAAGAAATTAACATCTCTAAGGAAAAAGATGATGGGGTTTTAGAATATTACATTCCTTCAAAGTGATTCATCCTTCAGTGTCTTTCCCCCTCCATTCGTTTAGAAAATCAAACAGAATTTCTGGTTTTCAAAATCGAATTACAAATTTGCCTCACCCTGACCTTAAGATGACAACCGAATTACAAATTTCCTTCACCCTGACCTCAAGATGGCAATCGTTTTCCTGTGTTGTATGAAAATTTCCTGGTCTAGACCTGTTTGTATTATGATAGCATTTCCCTGACTTTGAGATGGCATCGAATCGTTTGGCTGTGTTAAATAAAAGTTCGTCACTGGCCAATAGGTCGCAACTCTTCGGAACTAAGAGGCACAGGATTCTCATAATGGTCTATTCATAAGCTGATTCCAAGCGACATTTCCTTTCAATTTTTTCCAGCAAATTATGGTGATGACACGTCGGACAAAATTGTCAAAATTTAATATGAGAACGACACGTCAGCATTAACATTCGGCTTTATATAAAGAAAGTATTGATTGATTCGTTTTTATTTTGTTAAAAATTGATGCAGAGATTCGTGCAAATGAAAGCTAGGTGCTACAGGACAAGTGGATATACAGTTAAACTTGGATTTTGTAGGGAACTACACTTCTTTTGCTTCTAACCTTCAAATTAGACTTATGAATTTATTATGTAATTATATATGATGAGCTGTGATGGATGCATTGATGTGCCAGTACTCTTGTAAGTCCCAGCAACGTTGCAAAGTGATAGTCATACGTAATAACCGTGGAGGTAACCTTGTTACCACTGCGTCTATATATATTTCTATGTAATAAAATGAAATAAATTTCAACAGATAATCCATGTAGTACTGTGTCCATTGCTCTTCCACATTTACTAAGTCCTACAGAAAAGTTGAATTTTGAGCGTGTACTGGTCCTCAAGATGTCAAGGGTCAAGTTCATAAAGTGGTTGTGTTCGGTTGTCTGTCTGTGATCTCACCATGTGGCATTAACTTCCTGTGAAAATTTAAGATTAATATTACCGAATTTTGGTATTCAACATTGGTTTCAGTTAAGTCTATATTTTATTCGATTGAGCTTTGTCCATTAATTTCATGGTGTTTATCTTTTGCACAGTCTTCCCTAGCAAAGAATTCCATCTGTGGTTGGTCTGATGAAGGATTTGCTTTTTTGTAAGCATTTTTGACTTGGACTTCCATGTTATGTGCTTTTAACAAAATTTTATTCCTTCTCAGATTAGTTTCTTGTATGTTGTTGTCTTGTTTATCTATTGCGAAGCATTGTAAAGATGTTTTTCCATTTTTTTGGCTTTCTCGGAGCTACACCATAAATTTTCATTTTTGGTTTTTTATTTTTGATTCTTGGTCTGGGAAATTAATTAGTTTGCTTGCTTGATAGCAGAAGCATATTCACCATAGAGTTGTGCTTGTTCCCTTGCGGAAAGTACCGTCCAAAAGCTTCAAGTTATTAACAAGATGATAAGGTTTAATTTCCACTCAAGCTGAATTTGTATTTTATTCTTGACAACTATTAAGGTTGTTAGTGGCATTTTAACTGAACGTATGTGAAGAGAATGGGATGTTGATTATGCATCCTTTCTTAACTGAGCTTCTTCATCATATTTGACATGATTTTTTCCACTGGCCAATAGATCTATGCATGGTAGATTCAAAATGGAACTGTAAGTTGATGAATTGCTTGTATAGTTAATGATGCTAAAAGATAGCTAGCCTAGCAGTGACTTAGCAATTAGCATTCTCCCGGAGGAAAGAGTATTTTTATTGTTCAACAAATTATTATGCACTGATGCAGTATAAGATCTTGCAATGTAACTTTACTAGCACATTTTTTTTATTTTTCTCTTCTTTTGCAGCTGACATCCTATCGACAGAATTTAAAGTAGCTCTTATAGTGTGAGTGTGCAAAAGATTCTTCAGTAAACAAGACCTTGAGTAGGCACGTAAAAGGAAGTGCAGTTGTCCTTCGAAACTTCGTTGGAGGCTGCCCTTCATGCTCTTTTGTGCTAACATGTTTACATGTTCTGATCACCATGAAGTAAAGCCTTCTTAGTGTGAATAAGTATGTCGCTTGGCTCTGTTTTTTATCCATCAGATTTGAACTTGTCTGTTTGTTTTAGTTTGTGGAAAGTACTCTTACAGTTACTAGCTTGTGCAGATCAGAAAGGTGTTGAATTTTAAGTTGCAAGGGTGCAAGCTGAATCTAAGGTAATGCCTGCAGAGAATGGAACGCAACTTGGGATGGCTCCTAATGTAAGGTTTGTTCGTGTTCTCTTTTAGTTTCATGCGGTAGTCATGACTCATACCTTCCGAGTCTTTTCAGACAGGAACTTATGTTACTACATTGCATTTTTCAAATTCTTAACATTTAGACATTCATCTATATCCTCCGTGTTGGTTTTTGTACAAATTATGATTAAGACCCTGACAGATAGGCATTAAATGCAACTAATAGACTATCGTATAACTATAAGCGAGTTATACGATAAGCATTAAATTCAGCTAGTTGACCAAAAGGTACTTATGAGGGCAATCATCTCTTACAAGCATATATATATATTTCCACTCGCATATTAAATTCAGTTTCCTTGGGTTATGTTTTCGCAAGTATTCATTCTTTTATACCCTTTAATCTGATGCTTATGAATTGTTACTTATAGTTGTTGTCGCCTTGTTGTTACTGTGTGCCAGACGGTTGGAAGAAGCTGTATTTAGATTAGTACCATGGCTACTGCTCGTACTTGCAATAGCAATTATTGGTGGAGGTGATAACCTTGTCCTTGACCACTAGTGTTTAAAGTTATGGAAGTTCCGTGTATTGTATATACTCTTGCTAAGTTTACTAATGCCTGATAGTTTATATTGCAGGAAAATGGACGTTGTGGACAAGTGACAACAGTCTACAGAAATGAAGAAAGCTCAGTGACAAACGGTAAGTTCTGTTCCTAAAAGACCCTCTTCATCTTTACCTACATCCTTACTACTGAGACATGATCATGTTATTAGTCAGTGTAGCCTAACGTTATAATAATACCTAATTTTACTAGTTTCTTGATCATTGTTTGCCTATGACCTTATATGCCACTACTAACTTCATTGGACCCTGATATATCATGCACATTGCTTATCAAGTCCGTTCAATTGACCTGCCCACATTGCAGACACACCATTTCCAACAAATATATGCCTTCTTTAATAATTTTACATTCAGGTATATTAAGGATGATTATGTATTGATGTTAATTCCCAAGTTATGAACTCTTTGCAGTTAAACTTCTAATGTCCAAACTTATTTTTTCTATAGGTACTTGCAAGTTCTGAATTGGGCAGGTCATTTAATTTTCTCGCTGATTTTTTGCTGCAGTTTGTGTTTATTGGGTTGGTATGCACTGATTATAAGAAAGCATTATCCTTTTAGAATTTATAATGGTGTGAATTCAATATTTTCCTAGATTTCTTTTGGTGTTTTTGAGCGTATATGTGAACTGAATTCCAATGTGTCTTGAACTTGTACATTGATTTTGTGAATTTGAAAGTTTGATTGAATGGTGAAATATGTCTTCTAGGTTTATGAAATCGTAAATTGATTCCAGTAGAATTTCATTGTAATTTTAGTTTCAATTTAGTGCAATTTGAGTTTTGAATCAGAATTATTCAGCCAGTCAGAATGGCTGCAATCAGTCAACCAAATTTGATTTCTTTTTTTTTTATTTAATAAAATTATATCTACGACGGAAACCAGGTGTCCTATCTAGCGACATCTAGAAAGTATCGTAAATATGAGTCAACTTGAAAGTGTCTTTTCAGAAAAAGACATTGAATCTATAGCACTTTCAGCGGCAACTCTAAAGTGCCGTATTAGTCGGTAATACGACACTTTACGACTATCTTAAATTGGCATTTTTCCACTAGTGAGAAAATGTATCGCAAACTGTGTATCCCTTAAGAACCCATTAGGAACAGATCCAGAACCGGCAATATTAAAGGGTCCGGTTCCGGGTGCAATTATTATGGAACCAGACCCGGAACCGAGTAAAATAAATGTTTCCGGTTCCGGGTAGTATGATATCCGGACGATAGGGCCCGTTGGTAACCTAATAATGGACCGTATGATTTAGTAATTCGTAAATACGTATAATTCGTTTTAAGTGGAAATTCGCGAATCTAAGTCGGCATTCTCGTTATACGACGTCGGGATACACGTTCGTGATACCTCATCTTTCCATGGATTC
>JAJJWW010016416.1:0-26194 GCA_023531295.1 Papaver armeniacum | reverse complement strand
GCTTGAGTGATTTCCGGTGCGCTTGCTTGTACTTCTTCTTGAGTTCCTTTTTGGCTCCTCACTCTCCGCGCACTAGCGGTTAGTTTCCTAACCACACGTTGACGAGGACCTGAAAAAGTTATATCTTTGTCTTTGTACCTCGCCTGTTCCTACACAATAAATTGGTTTGTAAGAATCATATTACAAACTACACAATCGGGAGATAAAAAACTAGGATTGACTTACGATTCTACACAATCAGAATAAAAGTTAAAAACATGTCTTCCGATTACATTAAATCAGAAGTCATATTCTAGTTCTTTCTCCTGATTATGCATCAATTTGAGTTCAGAAACTGATATACTTATGAGACATATATAATCGGAACAAAATAATATAACATATCAACCGATTGTCTATACTCGGAAGTAAATAAATATCCTTTGGCTTCTGATTAAAACGTAGCCCCGAAATAGGATTTTGCTAAAATCACAAAATTTTTAAATTTTAATAACTTCATAATCGTTAGTGTGTTGACTTTGTCTAACCTAAGATTATATACAATCAGAAGACAAAACTATATAGTATCTTCCGATTCTGGGTACCATTCGTGTGTCCCAACATGTTCTAATCCTCTGTTACAATCAGAAGTCAAAATAAAAACTAGCTACAGATTATGTCCATGTTTGGGTTCAGTGAAAAATAGCTCTGTATAATCGAAAGTCAATTATACAATTTAACTTCCGATTCTGGTCGAAGTAACCGAAAACCCTAGAAAATGTACAAAATCGAGAGATAAATTTTAGATCTATCTACCGATTCTGGGAAATAATCGAAAACCCTAAAACTAATTTTCATGGATTCGTCTAATTGAAGCAACATAAACACATAAAACGATAGAAAGTTACCTAATTGGTGCCATTTCTTGGACAGTTTGATTATCAGAATCACCACCACCACCTACACGAGCGGCCACATCCTCATCATGTTCTTCGTGTTCGTGTTCTTCGACGTGTTCTTCCTCATTTGAGGAAGTTGCAATCGCTTTGTTCTTTAATTTTTCTCGATCTCTCGGGGTTCATTAATATCAATCATCGTTTTATAGAAGAATCGACGATGTTTTTGATTCGGCGATGAACGACGACGATGAATTGGGGGGGGGGGATAGTGTTTTTACTATCCACAATCGGAAGGAAAGAAGAAGAGGAGAAGAAGAGTTGAAAAGAAAAGAAAGAAAATGAAATGAAATTAGGTTTCGGGTGGTCTTAAGCCTTCGACGGTTGTGTCGGAAACTATAATTGGTAGGTAGATGATGTTCTCTTTCTACTGATTATAGGCGGTTGTCCCAAATTCATTTTTTCTTCAAAACAGATAAAATTGCGTTTTTCTACTTTAACAATCGGTCGAATGATATGTTAGTATGCTACCGATTATGGAAAAATCCCATTCTTAGACAAACTAGTAATCGGTAGACAAAACTATATTGTAAACTACCGATTGTGGAGGGACATACAAGTATTTTCACCCTATTTTTCTTATTTAGTCGCCCTTAATTCTTTCAGGGTAGCCCCTAATGACGCGAGGCTTTTAAAGTCAAAAAAAAAAAAAAAAAAAAAAAAAGGGTATACATATAAGACATGCATGTATGCCCCATTCAAATAGTCATACTAGTACCGTTTGAAGTTCATATCCTAGAAATGGGGCATACATATAAGACATGCATGTTTACCGTCTGAAGATCGCCTTCTTAATTGGTAATAATCCATCTTATGTATGTGGAAATTGACTTGTTTAAGAATATTTTTTCTCAAAGCCTTAACTAGCCAACGAGAAATCATTAGGATGGTCTCGGTGAATTGCATCCCATGCACTAAGCCTGGAGTTTCGTTTGAGCTACTGATGGATTTTTTTCCAAGATTCAATTTAGTTCCATTTGCTCAAAGTGAGTACAAGAGACCCTAGAAACCTAATTGGCATGAGGATAATTCACTCAATAAATTGACTATACGCTTTAGATAGAAAAGTAAAACTGTAGAAGGGTGAACTGTCATTTCTTATCGACAACAATCATACTAGTACCGCGACCGCGACATACATAATCATTCTACTCTAGAGCACCAACTAGAGCACCAAGGAAGTACACAGAATAAAAATATGAACAGATAATTATTACTGCAGCTTTCATGGTTTCTTCTAGCAGGATTTAAGACAAGATACAAGAAGAGATTTGAATCGCATTGAGTTACAAGCAGATATTTAGATAAGAAATTAATTTTATTGAAAAAATCAGTTCATACACAAGTACTGTAGATAGACTAACTACTGATGAACCAAAATAAAACTAAAACATGACATAATCAAAACAAGATACCTCAGGAACAAAAGGAAAACTAAAATATGACAAAACCAAACACCAATACCTGCACTTCTCTAGATCAAAACACTTCGACTGCAGACAGAGTTTACTGATTGAAATGGTTGAGGTAGTTTCTAACACATTCAATGAACTCAGAATCACATTCAAACTGCAGACCAAGTTTACTAATTGAACTGGTTGAGGTAGTTTCTAACACTATCTATGAACTCAGAATCACATTCAAGTTGAATCGATAGTTTCAAACACTATCCATTTCTCTCAAATCTATCTTTCTCCATATGTGGCACCTTATAATTATTTCCTCTGAACACTTTCATAATCAATGTCAGAAAACATAATTAAGGTTTTCAGAAGAACATTTTTGGTTTGCTTAACCTAATTCATCAATTGTGTTGGTGGCATGCCATTACTGTAGTGATTGAATTTCCCGAAAATAACAAAGATCTAAAACATTAAAACCTAGATTGTTCGGTGGTTTGAAAGACAACCGGATATTGAATTTATCTTTCGAAGAAACTTTAATAAATACTTGGTCGTTTGGGTTAATGTCTGGTCTCGCATTGTTTTGTTAAATAAATGTAGGGCTAACCGGTTCTACTGTACGGCCATTTCCTTCGGATTGCTAGAAAAATCTTGTTGATCAGACATGGAAAGATGAAATTTGTAGCAACATACAAAATTGCGTTTTTCTCAAAAGTACCAGCAGTATGATTCTTACTATGCTGTTTTTTCGGCTCTTGGAAAGTGAAAGGAAAAAAATAAAATCTTTCTAGTAATTTCTTCATCGTTATAGCCAAATCAAACCTTAGAAGAGCAACAACTGATAAATACAAAGGTTCATTTTCTTATGAAGGAAGATAAAAATTGTAATATTCCGTGGTCATATCAAACCATTTTTCACCAATATGCACATAATTGTATCAAACCATTTTTCACCAAGATTATTGTTTCCCTAGTAAACTTACAGGGAGGTAGTCAAATAAGATTTCTATAGACTTTCATAGATTTTTTGTTTGAGTGACTCCCAGAGATTCTCTGAAAATATAGAGATTTCTAGTGATTCTCTGAGAGTGTTGTAGTGAGTCTTTGTGACTTGTAGAGATAAAAAAATGAGATTTAAAAAGAGTCTTTGTGATTCGTAGAGAAATAAAAAAAATATAGTATCTGAATAAAAATTCAAAACATCTACCGAGTTTTCTTATTATTCACGTTATAATGTTAATCAAAGTGCCTCGAATACATAATAAAATATGTGTTAATTGTTAAAATAAATCTCATTGTTTTTTTTTTCTCTACAAATCACAAAGGTTGTTTTCAAATCCCATTTTTTTTATTATGCACGTATTAATAAAAGTACCATGAATACCTAGTAAAATATGGTACTTTTATTAATACGTGCATTTTTCAAAATAAAATACAATTATGTGCATATTGGTGAAAAATAAATTTTATTAATACGTGCATTTTTCAAAATAAAATACAATTATGTGCATATTGGTGAAAAATAAAATACTAGGTATTCATGGTACTTTTATTAATACGTGCATAATAAAAAAAATGGGATTTGAAAACAACCTTTGTGATTTGTAGAGAAAAAAAAAAACAATGAGATTTATTTTAACAATTAACACATATTTTATTATGTATTCGAGGCACTTTGATTAACATTATAACGTGAATAATAAGAAAACTCGGTAGATGTTTTGAATTTTTATTCAGATACTATATTTTTTTTATTTCTCTACGAATCACAAAGACTCTTTTTAAATCTCATTTTTTTATCTCTACAAGTCACAAAGACTCACTACAACACTCTCAGAGAATCACTAGAAATCTCTATATTTTCAGAGAATCTCTGGGAGTCACTCAAACAAAAAATCTATGAAAGTTTATATAAATCTTATTTGACTACCTCCCTGTAAGTTTACTAGGGAAACAATAATCTTCAAGCATCGATAGTAAAAATAGAATCATTGCCTTTTTTATTGTCATCAGTTAACGCCGGCTTCAACACGTTTGAATGTGGTCGTAATGCACCTTCTTTCATTCTTTTGTGAACTGTTGAACAATACATATATATACCGTACTTGCCAACGATCGAATGTTTGTGCGTTGTCATAAAGGTACTGAAGATATCATGTCTGGATCAATTTCTGTTATTTATGACCAGCATTGACAGTTAGGCTTTGAGATACATCGACCAAAGAGCCATCAGTCCCATATTTTGCTTGATGCCAGATTAGACGTATAGTTCTTGTGCTTACAGAAAACTTAGCAGAAATCTTAACTCCTTTAGCGTGCTCGATTTTTCCATTGGCACTTTTCAATGGGGAATCCGTTTTCATTATTTTGTATAACAAGAACATGAAATGGGTGTTAGCCATAAATGAATTAACAATGCTAACTATGATTCAAAATCAATGACTTATGATTCATAAAAACGCAAAACGAAATCAAACCTAAGACACTAACGTATACCTATAACTAAACCAAATGTATACTTGAAATCAGTTGAATAAGAGATTCAAGGTGCAAAGATTATAAGGATAATGAGAGGGATCGCGGGTTGGAAAGGTTTGATTGACTTGTGGTGGTTAACACGGGTATATAAACAATGGAGAATATCAAAGGAATTCAAGTGAAAATCTTATGGTGGGTTTGGATATAAAATTTTAAAGGTGGAATTTATGGGTCCAGGGGATTTGGTAGAATTATGTTTCACTTTGTATGTTTGGTTACCCGAATCCTTGGAATCACGTTTCCTACTAGATTCATTTTTCCAGCAAATCCTCCATATGGAGTCCGACCCCTCCCCCTAAGATTTGCTGGGAAACTTATCAAGGGATTTGTGGACCCACTTTTTTTTTAACTCTAAATCCCATATATATATGCAATTTTAAGATTTAAGGGTATTGCCAAACGATACAAAGACTTTAATACAGGAAAACTCTATAAATCCTAGGAATTTTAATTGAGTTACCAAATACACAAGGAATTTACATGAATCCCAGAATTTGTAATCCCATGGGATTATAAATTCTTGGAAACGATGAATTCCGCAAACAAACCCACCATTAAGTTTCTACGGTGAGTATATACACTGAAGAGGAAATAAATTATGATTTCAGTTCCAAAATTTTATAGTTCCCTGTCAAATAACTTTAGTTTTGATTTTGATCTGATAACTTTAGCATAAAGCGGGTATTTATTCTACAAACCAAAAATTTGAAGATATTTTATTGCTCTTTCATTTCCTCAATCCATAAGTATTTTTTCCATCTCTACAACCTTTACATCTCTTTTTTTTTTTTTTTTTTGATCGGTATCTTTCCATCTATTTTTTTCTCCGAACACCATGGACTATGAAAATCTATCTTGCTAGCTTTTATAGTTGAGCCAAAGCTAGGAGTGGTGCGGCCAAAAAGGAAATACCAGTGGTCGAAATGAATTCACCACCCAAAGGTAATGACCACCAAGTAGTTATTCGTCAGATGCTGAAAGCTTAGGCATATATATTTTCAGCTTTCAACGAATAACTACTTGGTGCTCATTACCTTTGGGTGGTGAATTCATTTCGACCACTGGTATTTCCTTTTTGGCTGCATCACTCATACCTTGTAAAATTGACTCAGCTATAAAAGCTAGGTGAGCTAGCTTTTCGTGGTCCATGGTGTTTGGAGAAAAAGCAGATGAAAAGATAACGATCAAAAGAGATGAAAGGGTTCTAGAGATCAAAAAACACTTATGGGAGCCAAAATTGATGCTCGTTTCCAGCGTGAAACCGTGGTTGCACAATAAAATACCAGGTCACAAAATTACGATAAAGATTCCAAATCAAAATCTAAACTGTTATTTGAGAGAGAACTCAAAAATTTTAGAATTGAAAAATTGAAATTCAGAGAACTCAGTTACGGCTAACTTGTTATGCAAATGACAGGAAAATGGAATCCGCAAAGAAAAGAAATCTAACCAACGCTCAACGACCATTTATGAGATGCTTCTAAAAATAAAGTGCCAATGGAAAAATCAAGCATTGTACAAGAGTCAAGATTGCTGCTAAGTTCTCTATAACACAAGAACTATTCGTCGAATCGGGCATCAAGCAAAATCTGCAATAATCGATAGGTCTTTGGTTGATGTATCTCAAAGCAAAATTCTTGACTTGTAACTTCATGGATTTTAAGATGTTTGACAGTAAGTCAATCATTGCCCAGGTCATTGAACTTTTACTCATTGTTAATCATCTTAAGGATGCTGGAATTGATCTTCCTTCTGCATTTGTGGTCGGGGTTATTATTTCTCGTCTCCCCCCTTCTTGGAATGGTTATAAGAAGAAACTTAAGCATGCTGAGACTGACTATGATTTAGAAGCACTACAACGTCATCTTCGAATAGAAGAGGACTCTCGTAAACGAGAACTTAAGGATAGTCCACGATCGAAAACCATTCTAAGGTGAATAGCGTAGAGACACCGAATTCCTTGAAACCTAAGAATGATACTCAGATTAAGAAGCATCATCCCAACAAGAAGAGTAAGAAGAAGGGCAATTGCTACTTCTTAACAAACCCTACCATTTTGCTCGCGACTGTCGTCTCAAAAAGAAACAACAGCAGAACCAGAAAAATGAGGCAAATATGGTCGATGACAAACTTGTGATTGTGGTGCAAGCCGCCAATGCTGTTGCTGAAACTGGGGATGGATGGTGGTACGACAATGGTGCAACCGTCCATATCTGTAAGGAAAGAAATCTTTACAAGACATACGAACCGGTTAGTGGAGAAGGAAACGAAGTTGTCTCATAAACGGCCAACACAACAAAGTCATTGGGAAAGGCACTGTTGAACTCTCGTTTACTTCGGGAAAGACTGTTACTCTTACTAATGTGTTACATGTCCCTGACATTTGTTTCCGGCAACCTTGTTATGAAGGCTGGATTTAAGACGACCTATGAGTCTAATAAGTTTGTATTGTCCAAAAATGGTGTGTTTGTTGGACAAGGATATGCTTGTAATGAGATGATTAAGCTTAATATAATAAATAATGGTTCTGCTTATCTTGTTGACTCTGTTAATTTATGGCATGCTAGGTTTGGTCATGTGAATTATGGTTCTCTTAGAAACATGAAACGATTAGGTTTGATTTCTGATTGCAATTTTGATCATGCTTCAAAATGTGAAATATGTGTGCAAGCAAAGATAACTAGAATTTCCCATAAGTCTGTAGTACGAAATTCTTCCTTACTTGAATTAGTACACAGTGATGTGGGTGATTTGCATGGTTCTGCCACTCGTGGGGAAATAAGTATTATGTCACTTTTATAGAGGATAGTACTAGATATGCTTATACATATTTGATGAAATCTAAGGATGATGTTTTGACATATTCAAAATATACAAAGCAGAAGTAGAGACACAATTAGGACTGAAAATTAAGATTTTACGTTACGATCGTGGTGGTGAATATTTTCCTAATGAATTTAAATTCTTTTGTCAAGAGCATGGTTTAATTCATCAATTTACTGCACCTTATACACCTCAACAAAATGGTATGGTTGAAAGGAATAGAACTTTGATTGATATGGTTAATTGCATGCTTATAAGTTCTAGTTTGCCTAATTCCTTGTGGGGTGAAGCTATGTTTTCTGCATGTTATATTTTGAATAGAGTTCCTTTGAAAAACAAGAATGTTTCTCCTTATGAATTATGGTTTAAGAGGAAACCAAACTTAAAGAGACTTAAAGTCTGGGGTTGCTTAGCATATGTTCGAAAGCCTGATCCTAAAAGACCAAAACTGGGAAACAGGGGCTTATAAATGTGCTTTTGTGGGATACTCTCTTAATAGTATCACCTACAGATTTTAATCCTTGACACTTTTGAGATTATAGAATCTGTAGATGTGGAATTCTTTGAGAACTTAAATAGGAACAGTTCTCAAATGCAACCCATGGAGAACTCATTGTTACCTAGTCTAGAATCGAAGAGACTAATGAGAATGATGATCATTCTATTCCTACTCGAGACATGGAGGATACTTCCGAACCCATAGAAGATGTCGAACCTAGAAGGAGTAAGAGAGCAAGAATAGAGAAAAATTTTGGTCCAGGACTTTATAACATATCTTGTAGAAGGTAATAGGAATAGAATTCTTAGTGTTACCAAATATGTTATGCATGTTGATGATGACCCTAAAACTTATCTTTGAGGCTATGAGTTCCAAATATGCTAGTTTTTGGAAAGAGTCTATCAATGATGAAAAGAATTCTCTTTTGACCAACGGTACTTGGATATATTGTGATTTACCTCCCAGGCGTAAAGCCTATTGGATGTAAATAGATTTTCAAGAGAAAGATGAATGCCGATGGTTCCATTGATAAGTTCAAAGCCATATTAGTTGCTAAGGGTTATAAGCAAATACATGGAATTGATTACTTTGATACATATGCTCTTGTTGCTCGCATCTCATCTATTCGTTATTTAATAGCACTTGCTTCTATTCACAAGTTAATTATTCATCAAATGGATGTCAAAACCGCCTTCCTAAATGGAGATTTGGAAGAAGAAATATATATGGAACAACCTGAAGGTTTAATATTGCCAGGCCAAGTAAAGAAGGTTTGCAAGTTAGTAAAATCTCTTTATGGCTTGAAGCAAGCTCCCATGCAATGGCATGAGAAGTATGACAAAGTGGTTTTGTCATATGGTTTTGTGGTGAATGATGCGGATAAATGTATCTATAGTAAGCATGATAGTTTTGGATGTGTAATTCTCTGTTTGTATGTTGATGATATGCTTATTTTTGGATCTGACATATCTGTTGTGGAAGAAACAAAGAAGTTTCTCAGCTCTAACTTTGATATGAAGGATTTAGGAGAGGCTGATGTAATCTTGGGAATTAATATCCTAAGAAAGGGAAATGAGTTGGCTTTAACCCAATCTCATTATATTGAGAAATTTCTCAAGAAGTATGGTCACTTTGATGACAATCCGGTACCTACTCCTTTAGACCATACTATCAAGTTAAAGAAGAACACCGGACATACTCATGCACAACTTGAGTATTCCACTGTCATTGGAAGTCTTATGTATGCTATGCATTGCACAAGACCGGACATAGCCCAAGTCGTGGGAGTGTTATGTCGTTTCTCAAGTAATTCAGGATATGAACAACTGGAAAAAGCAGTTTCAAGAGTTATGGCTTACTTGAAAGGTACAATGAATTTTGGCTTGCATTACCAAGGCTATCCCGCTGCCTTTGGAAGGGTACAACGATGCTAACTGGAACGATGTAGAGGCCAAGTCCAAATCAACGTCTGGATGGATCTTTACATTAGGTGGTCTTCTTTGTGTCTTGGAGTTCCAAGAAGCGGAGACTTGTATTTACGATTCAACAATGTTGTCGAATTAATAGCCTTAACGGATGCATGTAAGGAGGCAGAATGGCTAAGGAACCTACTTATGGAAATTCCATTTTGGAAGAAGCCAACTCCGGCAGTCTTGATTAATTGTGATAATCAAGCTACTATCTATAATGTCTCAAATAAGACCTATAATGGAAAGTCAAGACATGCAAGTCTTAGACATCAAATGGTTAGGCAACTACTCAAGAGGGGAGTGGTTACGGTTAACTTTATTGAATCAAAGAGGAATTTGGCAGATCCATTTACGAAGAGTCTACCAAGTTCGGTGGTTTCAATAAAAAGTAAAGAAATGGGACTAAGGTCTGTGAAAGAAGTTTGATCTCCAATAGCGAAACCCAACCTATGTTTTGAAAAAGATAAACAAGGTTCAATGTGGTACCAACAAGTTATGGATGTAGATTATGGAGCAATAATATAAAATTTCCCATTTCTAATTAGTGCTGGGTTCTGCAAGAAAATAGGATGGATGTAAATCCTTAATTAGTCTGTGATTAGTAAAAGGTGTATCGCATAAACACCTTCGAGACTTACCTATATGAGTATGGAAATCAGGCCGTTTCCTAAGAGAAGAATACCATTCTCTAAAGAAGACTCATGAATCAAGGATATAAGCACATGGCCATTAACGTGCTTGGCTACAGAACACGTGATTTATGAAATCAATATGTGTGGAGACTCCGGTTTTATCATAAGGGATACTTGGTTCAAGACTGGTTTCACCATAGAATCTCGATAAGGCTTTGAGTTTCTTACACTAAGTGAAGGTTCAAATCCAAAAGATACCTATCATTTATGTGTTGATTTCAGCGATGATGCTTAGTCTCAATTGTGCTTGAACTACGATGGCTTGATCCCACTCGGTGCGTAGGCGATCACTTCGGTGATGCAAACACTCGATTTAAAAGTTTTTAAACTTTGTTTTATGGTTTTTGAAAATAGGGGGAGAATGTTGGAATATTTTCAACTACGCTATCCAAGGGGGGGTCTTGGGGAGGCGTAGCCCCCCAGGCTGTGGTCGACCTGACAGGTCAGGTCGTGGGGGTCCAGGGGAGAAAGAAACCTATAGGTCATGCACCATAGAGAATGCTCTAACGTAGTTTTTTGTTAATCTACTAAGCTCCTCAGCTGAGTAGAAAGAACCAAGAGAGTTTTCCAGCAAAGAAAATATACGAATACAAACAAGCACCTGCCTCCGTTGCCAGAGTATAATAGGTAAGTGACTGGTTTAGAGAGAATACAAGCATATATGCAGCAAATGCATTATAGACAAATTGCAGGGAGTGAAAAAAAGCCCAACTAAAGACTATGTAATCTAAATTGCAGATTCAGATAATCTACAACAAAATTCATATCACTAAAGTAATGCCAAACAGTGAACTATGATATACCTCCAACAGCTCAGGAGCTTCTTTCTCATACTTAGTCACAAACTTCACCAAGAAAGAATCCTCATTCGTATGAAAAAGTGAACATATATGGAAATTTGATCCTTAATCAGACCCTTAGAGACTAAACAGAACACCTGGGTATAATCCTCTTCTCCAAGCTAAAACCAAGGAGTATTGGGTATCTGGCCATAAACGACGCACTATAACCCATATGATTCATAAAGTAATCCATGGTGAGGCTTATCTTCTTCGTGTAATACATCATGCAGGTTGGATACACCTCAAATGCATTTAGAATTTCATCATCTGACCAAACCCATTCCCTGTAAACATTCAATTTCGTTTCCCAGGTCGATGTAACCATCCCTTGTAGCAGTAAGAAATGCAGTTTTGCAAGGATCAAATCCCATACCCTTAATCTCTTGTACGCAGTCCTTAAATTCAAAAGTGCTTATCATTAGTGTCATCGGTTGGTTGATTAGAAACTTGACAATATTTGGTTCAGGAACACCTTCATCTCTCAAAAGCCGTATGTTGAGCATCACTTTGTCAATTAGTTTTACAGGTTGAAACTTTGTTCTTCGGAGAACGGCAAATACGTATTTGTCAGTACCAACAATGCTCTTGAGGCAATCAAATAAAAAGGAACGATATGGTTTTCTAAACTTCTTTCTATAATTTTCGGGCTAGTAGATAAGACCTTGACAAGTTCAAGCCTTGAAATATCTTTAGAATTGAAATAATCAAGCTTGGGTTTAAGGGTTTTATGAACCAAACCCTGACTCGATTGGAATGTTTTGATGGTGAAAATTTTACTCGTTGGCAAGAGACTGTGAAGTTTTTCTGATCACCATCAAGTTGTGGTACATACTTGAAGATGGATTGGAGGCGATTCCTGAACCATCAGACAAAGATACTCCTGATTTGATTACCAAACGAAAGAAGCGTCAGGAAGATGATTTCATGTGCCGTGGTCATATTTTGAATTCCCTGGAAACTCCTGTTTACAATGCACATCGGAGTATTGCGACTGCAAAGGAATTATGGACTGCGCTTGAGAACAAATATAAGATTTCTGAAGCAAGCAACAAGAAATTCCTGACTTGCAACTTCATGGATTTTAAGATGTTTGACAGTAAGTCAATCATTGCCCAGGTCAGTGAACTTTTACTCATTATTAATCATCTTAAGGATGCTGGAATGGATCTTCCTTCTGCGTTTGTGGTCGGGGTTATTATTTCTCGTCTTCCCCCTTCTTGGAATGGTTATAAGAAGAAACTTAAGCATGCTGAGACTGACTATGATTTAGAGGCACTACAGCGTCATCTTTGAATAGAAGAGGACTCTCGTAAACGAGAACTTAAGGATAGTCCACAGTCTGAAAACCATTCTAAGGTGAATAGCGTAGAGACACCGAATTCCTTGAAACCTAAGAATGATACTCAGTTTAAATTTCTTTATCGGTCAGTACCGGATCTCCGAAGTTTGCAAAAAAAAAAAAAAAAAAACTATTTGATTCACGATTTACAAGTGGGATAAGAAGACTTTTGAGTCCAAAAAAGCTACCTTTCTCTAACCTATCATGCATTCATGATTATTAAGATTCCAATCTAACCTTATTAATGTTAGATTGGAATTCACGCTCCATTCCTAAGCATTACTCCACAATTTACGCTGGTTATTTATGCTGTAGAAGAATTTTTGCCGGTTATTCATGTTGAAAATCTTGTAGAATGTGTTCTTTAATGTTATTCCATGACCCAATAACTCTCTCTCTCTCTCTCTCTCTCTCTAGAATTCTGAGTTTCTGACCGTCCGCCAGTACTAGGGAAGGTGTACAGACAAAGGTTCTTATAAATACACCCATTGTATATTCCAAGTTCTAAACAAAAGATCTTGTTCATTTTTTTTTATAGCAAAATATGGTCACTGACATTGCAGAGCTTTCTTCATCTTCTAAATTCATTTGGACCATTGAAAACTTTTCAAAGTTGAAAGCTCTAGTTGGTTTTTACTCCGATGTTTTCTCTGTTGGTAGTTTCAAATGGTACGTACCTTGCATATACTGTTTATATATTGTACATAAGTTGCTTTGGTGTTTCATATGTCTACGGTTAATTAATCCTCAGAGATTTCTCAAATAGGAAAGCACTGATCAGTCCAAAGGGAAGAAAGTTAACAGGAAGCAAGTTACTGTGTGATGATTACGTATCACTGTTCTTATGCCCGGTGGATTTGACAACATCGGTGTACACTGAGTATAGCTTTACAGTTACTAGTCAAACTGATCGTAATAATAGAGTGAGACTAGGTATAATTAACTTTTTTTTTTTTTTATTTTGGATTTTATTAGTATAATTTGGATTTTCATATTGGGATATTTATATATTTGTAAATCACATTTTTGACAGAAGGAAAATTTGAATTCCACGACAAATACCATGGCCGTGGTTGGCCATCATGCATGCGTCTTGATGATCTCCACAACCCTGATAAAGGATATCTAGTGAATGATACCTGTGTCATTAGAATTGAGATTACTTGTAGGATGAAGGAGGACGTGAATGATGATGATGACGTGCACGAGAGCGACAAAATCAAGGCTGCCAAGACAGAGAATGATAGGATTAGTTCAGAATCAGGAGCATATTCTGGGGCCGGCCCCGGCCAACTCTTTGGTGAAGGAAGATATAACAACAAAGTTGGTTTTGCCGAGGACAAGGAATTTGAAGATGTTGGAGGTTTCATTATTTCAAAAGCACAAGCGCCACTGTATAAACAAATATGGTTGAAATATGGTCATATTCCTTCTACGAAGGTTATGCCAATCTCGTTGTATCCTATCCTAGTTATGCTGGTTAAAGACTTGATGAATTGTATCTCAGATATGCATCGCTGTCGTTATGTAGAATTGTCTTCTAAAATGATTGAGCATTGGGAAGAGATGATAATTGTGGCTGAGAAAAATGAATTTAACATTGGCTGGCTTCGAAAAAGATTGAAGAGCGTGAAAAAAGGTATTGGTGGGATGCAAAGAGTTTAGACTGAATTGTTAGAGCATGGCCAGCCTTTACGTGCTGCAAATCTAAGGATGAAGGCAGCAACGGTTGAGTTGAAGAATGCAGAGGTTCAGCTGATGGCAGCAAAGGATTACTTGCGAGATAATATATCTGGACTGCTCTCAGATTCAGATTTGGAAATGTATATAGATATAGGCGAAAATTTACTGCTCGAAGGATTGTTTTAGACAACAAAGCTTTGTTTTATTTTGATCTGTAGACTGTAGTTTGCAGTGTGGATTCTGCAAGAACTTTGAATTTGCGGTTCATTTCAAGAAGTGTCGCACTTTTAATAACTAATGATACTCTACACAGAAATGTGTCGCACTGTTCTTCAAATACTAGCAACTGATCTTTGTGGCAAGGAATGGCAGGCTACATGCCAAATTTAGTTTTGAAAAAAAAAAAATATTTTCGAAGATTGCCCATACCAAATATAAAACCATCTAAGTATATATCGTTTCCATATTTCGATAACCTCAACTTAGCTAAATATAGCATCTATGGATTTCCCTTCTGCTGCATGTCCAAGTTTATAAATATGTCCTTCACTTTTGTTCTAACAAAAAGTTGTAGTAGTTCTAGCAAACAATGTCATCTGTAACAGTAGAGGTTTCTTCTTCTCAAGTGATATGGAAGATCGAAAACTTTTCTAGGTTGAATGCGTATGTCATATCTAAAGACTCTGATGTTTTCTCTGTTGGCAGTTTTAAATGGTATGGCATAATCGAATGAATTCTTTTTTTTTTTTGTTTTGTTTCTTTACTGTCTTGTGCTTAATTAACTCCCTTAATCCTGGAAAATCTTCAACTTGTAGGGTTGCACGAATCTATCCGAAGGGCGACGGTAACGTGATTAACCACTTATCGTTGTACTTAATCCCTGTCGACCCGAAAAGATCAGCATCTGTGGATTTCGGTTTTGAGATTTGTAGTCAATCCGGTCGCAAGATCAAAAAAAGACGTGGTAGGTGCTATCTGGATTAACTTACGATGTCATGTTAATTGGTCCATATTTGTTTTAGGTAAATCACATTGTCTCCAATCTTGTAATGTTTTGATTTTGTAGAGGGAAGATACAAACTCACGGAGGGGAATGATGCCGGCAGGGGTTGGCCAACATTTATGCGTCTTAGTGAACTCCACGACCCGAAAAAAGGATATATTGTGGACGATACTTGTGTTATCAGAGTTGAGGTTACTTGTAAGATTAAGGAAGACTCTACTGATAATGACGACGGTGAGATGAAAGAGATTGAAACATTGCCGGCAAGATTGGGGCGTTTGTTTTCTCCGTTGCATAATGGCGCAAACATGTCGTGGAATAGGTGAAAATATACATAATTGGTTTCTGCTTGAGTGGATTGTTATTTACAAAGTTAAACTTAATTTGCTGCAAACGGTTCTGTTTGTTTAAGCCGTACAATATGCTCCTCAACTGGTAAAATTACAGAACATTATACTTAAGTAGTTATGAATATTTGAGCCAATTTGCATATCCATCAACCAATTTGCATATCCATCAACCAGCTCAACTGAGATACGAATTTCTATCATTATCATTGAGCTTGATTATGAGAAGTAAGGTCGCAAGACCTTCTTGGTTTATTTGTACTTTTGTTTCTTTTCATCTTTCTTTAGGTGACCGAATCCCCTTTCGGTTTCCCTTTTTTGTTTCGGTTGTTTTTATTGGGTTGACGTACCCCTTAAGTACCCCTTTTCAATGAATTTTCCTCTTGACCGATCAAAAAAAAATAAAAAAATCAACCAGTTGAGCCAAAATCTTCAACAAATCACCAGAACTTGATGTATTTTCACTTAGCCATGAACCCAAATCTTCATCTTCGTTTCATGTTCTTCTTCAATGATCAGCATCAGCATTTATTATTGTACGCCAGTTACCATCTCATGGATTCCATGGAGTAGAATAAAAGGATCAGTTAAGTTTTTAAGACCAGCGGATCTTGAAAGAGAAGATTTGAAACTTACTAGAGCCTTTCTTTCCACTCCATGAAAGTTGCTAGTTGCAACCAAATTTGTGCATTTGTAGAGTTTTTAGTAAAAAAACTCACAACTAGTTTGCAGCTATCAGTGGCAATACAACGGATGGTGTAGCAAGATTCGATCTTCGAACAACTCTTGGCAAGTGGTACCATCGGATGCTCGGAAGATCGTTCTCTATAATAGTCATACTAGTACCATTTGAAGTTCATATCCTAGAAATGGGGCATACATATAATACGTGCATGTTTACCGTCTGAAGATCGCCTTCTTAATTGGTAATAATCCATCTTATTGATGTGGAAATCGACTTGTTTAAGAATATTCTTTCTGAAAGCCTTAACTAGCCAACGAGAAGTCATTAGAATGGTCCTAGTCCATTGCATTCCATGCACTAAGCCTGGAATTGCGTTTGAGCTACTGATGGTTGTTTTTCCAAGATTCAATTAAGTTCCATTTGGTCGATGTCATCCAAAGTGAGTATAAGATCTAGACCCTAGAAACCTAATTGGCGTGAGGATAATTCACTCAATAAATTTAACTTTACGCTTTAGATAGAATTAAAAGTAAAACTGTAGAAGGGTGAACTGTCATTTCTTATCATTCTACTATAGAGCCCAAGGAAAGTACCCAAAATTAAAATACTCCTAGATAATTATTAGCCTCAATTGTAATGACTGCAGCTTTCATGGTTTCTTGTAGCAAGGAGTTAAGACAACATACAAGCAGAAATTTGAATCGCATTGAGTTACAAGCAAAGATGGCAATCAGTTAATTGCAAAATGGTGTTGGAGGTTCGGGTCTGAGAAAAATTAATTATGGCGTCAGTTAATTGCAGACAAGCACGGTGACAATCAGTCTTATTGGGTTCCAGAAAAAGTAGATACTGCTTTTGGAGTTTCGTGTTGGAAAAGAATTGCGGAAACAAGTTCTCTAATCAGTTCTAATTCAACTATAAATATTCATTCTGGTAAGCAGGTTTCTTTCTGGTTTGATCCTTGGTTTGGTAATGTTATCCTGGCTAACTCTTTCCGTAGCCTATTTAAGTTAATGAGAAATAAGAGTTCAAAGCTTGCTGACATGATCACTGGGAATGGGAGTTGGAATTTTGATTTCAAACGTCTTCTCAATAATGCGGAAGCTGATCAAATGGCGGAACTGTTGGTTGTTATTGGCAGCACTCCACCTCCTCTTGATAATTTGTTGGATACTAGACGATGGGATGATAACTCAGGTATCTTCACAGTGAAGTCCTTGTATTCTAAATTAACTGCTGCCGTGGGTTTCGATAACTTCCCAAAATCATTCATATGGAAATCTATTATCCCTCCTAAGATTACCTTCTTGATGTGGTGTTTATTTCACAACAAGCTTAACACCATAGATATCTTAGATCGGAAAGGTATTCATCTATATAACTCTTGTGTACTATGCGGGAATGTTGAAGAATCTCAGGAACATCTTTTTTGCATTGCAAGATTGTGCATAAAATCTGGTGTTCGCTGATGCCAAGTTCAAACTGGTCTTGGGTCTTTCCTCGGTCTTTTAATAACTTGGCTCATTGTTGGTTTCATCCCCATCTATATGATCATGGGAGAATTATTTTGGATTTGATCCCTGCTGCTGTTACTTGGATTATTTGGAGAGAACGTGATTTTCGAATTTTCGAGAAGAATTACGATTTCAAGGTTGATCTGGACTTATGCAATGATGCAAAAGCTTTTGTTCTCTCTTGGGCTGCTGCAAAAAAGAATCAAGTTCATGTAAATTTTTCTCACAGTGTCTCTAATTGGGACAACATATTCTTTTTATAAGGTAGTTTTTTTCTTTTCTCTTTTTGTTTTTTCTACCTCTGGTAGACCCTATATACATTCTCATCTTCTAATAAAATCCTCCTTCTGATCAAAAAAAAAAAAGTTACAAGCAAAGATTTCGATAGGAAATTATTTTATTGAAAAAATCAGTTCATACACAAGTACTGTAGACTATGTTGTAAAAGGCGAGCGCCTTTTGCGTTTAAGATCAAAAGGCCCACTAAATGTGAGATCAGTGCCTAACACAAAAAGGCGCGAAGGCGAGGCGACACGGCCACTAAGCTCTAGGCGAGTCCAGGCGATGGAATTGACGCCTTGCCTCGCCTAGCGCCTTTTACAACATAGATTGTAGATAGACTAACCAGAACAAAACTAAAACTAAAACAGGACATAATCAAAAGAAGATACCTCGGGAACACAAAGAGAACTAAAACATGACAAAACCAAACCAAACACTAATACCTACACTTTTCTAGATCAAAACTCTTTGATTGAAGACTGAGTTTAATGATTCAATTCAATACTTGGTGAGACCTCCAAAGCACGCGGCGATTGGATGCCTGCTTTTAATAAGCTTGTATAAGAAGCTAGATAAGCTTGCAAAACCCTAATCATTGGATGAAACGTGAACCAAGCTTGCATCCTACCCCAATTTTCTCATCCTACAAGTGTCGATTTCGATTGGTTTCAAGCAACTGAAGCTCTAATAAGGAATCGCTAGTTAGATATGAACATGTCATGAGGGGACATATCTGTGACAAACTTTGAAATGATATGGGTGTTCGGCCAGATGAATTAACCCTTTCTTGTACACAATAACTACTCGGTACATGACTTAATGTTTCTTTAAACAGGTCCAATCTTTTTTTTTTTTTTTGAAATAAGATTTAATATAGAAACCAAAGTGCCGAGGAGACACTGAAAGAAACAAGAAACAGAAAAGGCTGTCACGCTCCACAACATGATCCAGACAGTAAGAAAAGCCTCCCATAAACAGAATTGGGAAAGCTAAAGCAAAAAGACAACCCTACTCAGGCTACAAATGCATGTTATAGATCTTTTGTGCCCACTTATGTACTAAATCTTCAAAGATAATCCCTTGAAATCTGTTTTGGAAGAGCCCATTGGTACAACAAAGCTTTAACAACGATTATCGTGTTGGCTGCACTTTCAGATTTGTTATGGAAGCGCCTTCTATTTCTTTCCAGCCACAAAGCCCACCAAATAGCATAAGGTAAGTTGTTCCAGATGAGGTGATGTCTCTCATCCTCCCATTTCCTTCTCCACGAGTTTAAACATACAGCCGTAGAGGAAGGAACGACAGATAGAACATTAGGAAACTCAAGGAAGTAAGCCCAAACAGTATACGAATAGGAGCAGTGAAGAAGGAAGTGGTTTGTAGTTTCTTCACAACTGCCACAGAATTTACAAGCTTGGTTTGTTAACGGTGGGAGAACCCCTCTTCTCACCAGATTATCCATGGTTTGCGCTGTAATACCCAGCATTTTTAGTCCGGGTTTTAGGTATATAAAATGGAGCCAAACGGTATGAAAGCCCAATATGCAAATTTATAATCAAATAGTCAGTGTTGAAAACCGGCCCGGCCCGGACGGTCGGCCCAGTGAATCAGTGACCCAGCCACTTTTCTGGGCTGGGCCATCAGTGACCCAGCAAATTGTCTAAAAAACGGCTTCCATTGTGAAAACCGGGTGACCCGGCCGTATCAACCCGTGATTCAGTCGATTCAGTATGATTCAAACGGGTTGATAATCTTGTAAATCTTCTGTTATGGTGTACATCAAAAAAATCTTTAAGAAAAACAAATCAAAAAGTCTTCTATTTCTTCTCAATTTCTCCTGTTCAACCACAAATTCTCCTCATCGATTGAAACACAGAAAGAAAAAAATACAAAAAAAGGATAGATATAAATTGACGAATTAAATATTCCATTACAAAAACATCAAACGAGGAAAATACAGTAGAGATTAACGGAATAAAGAAAAAGGAAAACGAAGCTTAAAGAAGAAGAAAAACGAAGCTTAAGAGTTTCCGTTTGATGCCTGAAAGGGTGTTCCCGTCGTCAATAAGAAAAGTGAGAGAAATGACCGGAGCATATGGTCCCTTTTTGATTCCTAGGGCTTTTTAGATACAAACAAATGTGAGGACCAAATGTCCATTAAACCCTTAAGAACACGTTGGGTGAAATAAGCCTAATCGACATTCGACACTAGTTGTTGCTTTTTTAAGCCCACACGGCATCACTATATTTTTTTTTAACCTTTATATGAATTGACCCGGTGAAACCGTTTCGAACCACTGGTTAGACCAGCTGACTCTGACCCAGTTAACTAACCGGTTTGACGTCCGGGCCGGTTTTCAGAACATTGCAAATAGTTAGCCCATAAAATCCTTATTATGACATTTAAAGAAATATTTGACTTTTAAGTTTTGTTATCATAAGAAAAAAAAATATAATTAATAGTTATAAGTTATTTACTAAAATAAAGTGAATGCTAGTAATTAGTTTATTTGCATGAAGGCTAATTATTAGCTTGTTGCTCGGCTTCCAACCAAGGGTGGTGTTATATGAGTATTAAAACCAATTATTTTTTATGATTATTTTTATTAGTTAATATAAAAAAATATTTATTATTATTAAAAAAAATAAAAAATTATTAGTATATTGAATGAAATTTATTAGGATATATAAATGAAAGGATTTGGAATTGTTTTAGAAAATAAGAAGAAAGAAAATAAATTTAAAAATAATGATTATTATGCATGTGTATTTAATTGCATTGCTATAATTCTTGCATGTGTAATTATATTACTCTTTCCTTATTTTGGTAGTAGAGTACGTTAATAAAATTGATTTATTATGTGTGTAATATGTTCATAGAATATAACTAAGGAATATACCAATTATGATGAGATTTAATAGATTTAAAGTCGGTCAATATTGGAAACCAATCACATTCCATTTGTGCGTTAATTTTGCATGAAAGTTTAATTTAATGTTAAATAATGCTTTGAGGAATTAATGGGTGATTACTTTATATATGTATGCATTTGGTTAGCTAGAGAGAATAAAAAAAACCAATCTTTCCTAATCCTGATTTCTCTCCCCCTTGTATTTGTTTATACTTTATACCTTAAAAGAATTAAACTTCCTCATATAGTCTCTTATTTTACCTTCTATTGTGAATTGGATATATTGTTTATGGAATTGAAGAAATATGTTTTGATATGGAATGATTTATGGGTTTCATTGGAGTTCTCAAATAGAAATGAAAAATTACAATCAAGGTAGGTTTACTAACTCATCTTCTAATTATATCCATTTGTGATTTCTTTGGTTGGAAATGATGTCTTCATCTTTTACCTTATTTGGAATTCTGAATGAGTAAGGATGATTGTTGTTTTGATAATGTATGCATGACCATGAAATTGAAATGAGAAGATTATTTAAATTAATTGTAGAAAAATAATAATTAAAAGGATGAGTCATGTTTTACCGTTAGATGGATTATTGTTCATGCTAACGGCGGGTAATGATCCCCGAAATTTAAATGGGTAATGATCCCCAGTAGGAACTTGTGTTTCCTGACTATCAATGGCGGTTGTTCGTGTCGGATAACGAAAATGAAACGGGTGATGATCCCCGAGAGCAATGGGTATGATCCCCATAGGAACTTTTGTTCCTGACCATTGATGGCGGTATGCTGTGTAGAAAACGATAGGTGGGTGTACAAACCAAGGACATTCGTACCGTGAACTCAAAAATTAAATGAAATAAATAATAATTCAGAATTAATTGGGTAATGTGAAATTATAATCAAGATCGTTGAATGCATTCCTTGTTTGGTTTATTGTGATATTTGTATATTTTTAGAGGATGGGAAAGTATGCCTATTGAGCCGTCAACTCACCCCAATTGACATTTTTTCGCAGATTTCTTAAGTGGTGGAACATGGAACATAGAAGTTAATTAAATTGACGATTGCGCTGCTTTTCTTATAATTGTTGAAGTGTAATTATTTATCTAAATATTATTTGGTGAATGTTGTAATAGTGACTTTATAATACTTAAATTATGTATTTAAAAGTTAAGTTCTACTTGGTGAAAAAAATATAAATTTAAAAAAAAAAAAAAAAAAAAAAGGTTTTAGTCTCTTTCCGACCCGTAACGCTTCAAGTTCGGATCTTCATACGGGTTTGAGCCTGGTCCGGAACTCGGGGTGTTACAGGCGCAACATTCCAAAGTGTCAACTAAATAAAAAAAGACACCTTAGTAGGCACCACATCATTCCAAATAAGCTTCGACTTGGTAAAATTATCAGTGGTGTTCTGCTCATTTATGTTTTGAATTTCATAACAAGATTTAGATGAGTAATTACCTATTCTAGAAGGTAACCATACTCTACAATCCTCTTGATCTTCATTTAGCTCTGGATTTCCAATATTATCTAACATCTAAGCCGCCTCATTTACCTCTGCTGCCTTGAGGTTGCGAGAAAAACCTAAGCTCCAAGCCGATTGAGAATGAACAAAAGAGACGACTTCACTAATTGTTGCCTGCTTAGTTCTGCAAATCTTCCAAAGTTTAGGATATTTTAGTTTAAGAGGAATTGCGGTGCACCAGCAATCATCCCGGAAACTAGTATTCTTCTCATTGTTAATAGTGATCTGTGTATATTAGATTGTATGAGAGAGACCATAATTCATTTCCAAAGGCTTATACCATGCGAAGAAGATACCTTGTTTGGGTACCACCCAACTACATTTCCTCCATGCTTTTGATGAAATAATGTCCTCCATAGACTACTCTTTCCTTTACCGTATCTCCAAATCCACTTTAAAAGAAGAGCCCTATTTGTCGCCTTAATCTTCCTGATACCTAAACCTCCTTTAGATTTTGGTCTGCAAACTTTACTCCAGCCAACCGAATGAAAAGCTTTTTTCTCATTAGTGTCACCCCACAAGAAATCTCGCGACCATTTTTCAATTTTTTAGCAACCGAGACAAGAATAGAGAACAGAGAAAGGAAATAGACTAGAATACTTGCAAGTGTGCTCTTGATGAGGACCAATCTAATAGGATCCCAAATAGCTTTGTGTCTCTCTTTTGCTCCTAAAGGCAGGCCAAGATAAGAAAAAGGAAGAGAACCCATTGTACATCCTAAAAGATCTGCTGCTTGAATACTCACTTCCTTATCTTTCTCATTGTTGCTTATCACCATCAAACTACTCTTTGACAGATTCACTTTTAAGCCTGTAACTGCCTCGAAACAAAGAAGAACTTGTTTTAGATTATGCACTTGGTGAAGATCAGCATCTACAAATAAGAGAGTGTCGTCTGCGAATTGAGTGATACTAGTACTGTCTGGATTCACTTGAAAACCTTTAATTAGACCCATGTATTGTGCTTCAGTCAACATCTTTGAGAGAATTTCAGCAACCATGATAAAAAGGAAAGGGGACATTGGGTCCCCTTGCCTTAATCCTCTAGAGCTCTTAAACTTTTTGGTTGATTTCCCATTAACAAGAACTGAAAAATGAGTAGTACGGAGACAACCTCTAATCCATTTTCTCCATTTTCCACCAAACCCAAATCTACCCATCATGTAATCAAGACATTCCCAATTTACTCTATCATAAGCTTTTTCGATATCAATCTTACACACAAATCCTCCTTTGCCACTTCTTAGTCTTGAGTCAATTAACTCGTTTGCCTTGAAAATTTGAAGTAATAGACGGCATTACCAACTTGAGTCTATTGGAAAGAACTTTAGCTAGAATCTTGTAAACGCCCCCAACTAGACTGATAGGTCTGAAGTCTTTGAACTGATTTGCACCTACCCTCTTTGGAATTAACACAATGAAAGTACAGTTTAGCCTCCAATCTAACTTGCCTCCATTTTGGAACTCTTTAATAACTCTCATGAAATCTTCTTTGAGAATTAACCAGGATGCTTTAAAGAATTCATTTGGCATACCGTCCGTGCAGGATTTGTTGGCGGGCATGTTGCTTACCACTTGAAGTACTTTCTCCATTTCAATAGTCCTTTCTAACACTTGACTTTGAACAACGAGATGGTTGGAAACTCCAAATTATCCACTTTGGGTCTCCACATTGGGTCTTCAGTGTATAACTCGGAAAAGAACTTGGTGACTCATTTTGAATCTCATTGTGAGTAGTAATTTCTTGGTCATTCACCACAATCTTATGAATCCAATTTGCTTGCTTTCTTCCGTTTGCCACAATGTGAAAATAAGAAGTATTTCTTTCTCCTTTGCTAATCCAATTCACCTTCGCTCGTGACAACCACTTTTGATGTAGCAGATGAGATACTTCATTGTGAGTACCTAAAGAACAAATTCTATCATTGAACTCAGCCATAGAAAGAGGTGTGACTTCTTCTTTTAGTTCATCTTGCTATATTAACTTCACATTTATGTAGCCTTGCATCTAGCCCTTTAAATTTTTCCTTGCTCCAGGTTATCAAAATAGGTTTTAAACTTTGTAATTTCTTTGCAAAAATAAAACTACTTGAACCCCTAAAATCAAATCTATTCCACTAGAACCGTAGGACATCAAAGAAGGAAGTATCCATAAGCCTATAAATTTCTAATCTAAAGGGAGATCTAGAAATCGATTGTGACCAAATTGAAGAGTTATTGGAGCATGGTCCGAGGCATCCCTAAGAAGAACAGACTGTTTCATGTCTGGAAAGATATTAAGCCACTCATCCGAGAAAAGAAAACGATCAATTCTAGTTAGAGTAGGGTTGATACGCTTACTAGTCCAAGTATATTTTCCACCATGAAGAGGCAAGTCCACCAAAGCAGACTTAGTGATGAAATTATCGAATTCTTTCATGTGGTCCAATCTATTAATTCGAGACATGTCACATTTGAGATGCAAATGTCTCTAGACACATCACATGCGCTTAACAAAGAAAAAGAGTTCATTCAGTAGTCTTGGAGTAACAAAGTGCAATTTCAATTGCCTGGGTGTAGATACTGGAAAATGTCAAAGTAGAAGGTCGACCTCCCCATATCCAAGAAGAGATGCTAAAGAGTATTCCACCCAAGATTGGGTAAATCTCTCCATATCCAAGAGAAAACGGTACATAGCGCCCCTTCCCTATTGACAAGCACGTGTGCAGTCCAAGTCACGTGAGTTCATGAAGAAGAATTTAAAGTACACTTGTATTATTGTAGGGACAGATGTAGGATAAGAAAAGATAGGAGAGGATGCATGTTGGACATTCTCATTTCAAGAACTGTCTATAAATAGGGATCCTCTCTCAACTAAGAAATCAGAGCTAACTTCTTGTGGCTAACCATGTACTACTTTCTAGAGTAGGCTTCCAACTCTACTATGATATTTGTACCCATTACACCTGGTTAGAAATATAAAGAGTTATGAATACCTGAACCATAATATTGCATTTCCATGTACGTACCAATTGAGCCAAAACTTAAACAAATCAATGTAAAGGAGTTGATGTATTTTCACATAATGGCATCCTTTCCTCATCTTCACTAAAAGGAGTTGATGTATTTTCACATAATGGCATCCTTTCCTCGTCTTCAATAGCAATGCCATGGGGAGGAATGAAAGTCTCTGCTAAAATTTAAGACAAGCGGTGTGCATGAAAGATCCTCCAAGACAAGATTTAAAACTTAATAGAGCCTTTCTTTCCTCTGAAGTGGCTAGCTGCAACAAAATGTTGGTCCATTTGGAAAGAGAGATGCTGCGGAGACATCTTTAGTTAAAAAAACAGAACTAGTTTGCAGCTCTCAGTACCGGCAAAAATGTCTGTGTGCGTTTGATTAGATGAACAAAAGGAAAGAATTCCTAAAAAAGAAAAAATTACAAAAAGTTAAGTATGGCTTCGCCTAGGTTTGAATTACAAAAAAAAAAAAACGCGAAGTTCGATAAAATATAATTTGTACAAATTTGTTACGGTGGTGTGGCAGAATTCCGGTCAAGGTATTCCGGGCCACGTTGCAGGTTTAAGATGCAAGGAGTGAGTTTTGGTGATGATTGGTTCGCACTGGAGATTTTCAAATTTCAAGTCACGATACAAATTTTGACTCATGAGGAGGACCAAATTTGTTTTTGGAAACCACTTATTTTGGAATATTACCATC
>JAJJWW010016415.1:0-43212 GCA_023531295.1 Papaver armeniacum | reverse complement strand
GATGAAATATTTGTTATCGGAGAGGGTCTTTGGGCAAGTGCTTGAAGAATCTACGATGGAGCCGTCATTGACCAAGTTGTCATTGACAATCTGGTTTTCCGTTTTGTGATTTCCTTCTGTAGAGAAAACAATCTTTTCGTAGCTTGTAGATGTTTTTGATACTTCAGTTTTTTTTTTTCGTGCGAATGAAGCCATGTTTCACCGAGTAATATTCTTTCATTTATGTTGCTTTGATAATTTCATATCTTTGATTGAATGAATAAAATCTCCCCGAAGAACCCTAAAACCCCTTTTTGCGAAGAACCGGTTCCTTCATCCCCCATAACAATCCATCGGAAGGGGAGCCAAAATACAATAATGCTAATAGGCGTGTTATCTTCTTCCCGTTTAGCTACTTTCATAGCAACGCCTCGCATGTCGTTGGCAACAGTAACTCAAAACATGGGAAAACAGTAGCAATAATTAAGGATTTGACCAACCTTTTATTGGATTTTCCTTTGCAAATTATCCAGGGCGTCTGTGGCATGCCGCCTAAGTATGTAGAAGTGTGAGCTGCAACAAGCTGGGCAACACGTCATGAGAGAAATAGGGAAAACCATCGGTGTGAAAGCCGAGGCTAGAGATTCTTGAAGGGAGGTGTCCGCGCCGCGCTTGATGATCTTCTTTCTTGCATATTCCTTTCTTGAAGATCTTTGAATAAGATATTTTTTGTGGGGTTTGATTTTTTCCTGGTTTTCAATCGACTTTGTAATGGATCTGTGAGGGTTTGGGTTCACTTGGTATTTTTCCTTTAAGATGGTTCAGGAAAACTTATTTCTAAGGAAAGATGCTCTTAATTGAAATTGAAAACCCTAATTATGAATGCAAGCAGTGTAATCATTTTTAGAGAAGTTACAAATATCGCATGAAAGGGGAAATTGCTGAAGGAAATACTAATAGGAAAACGCTGGAGGAGAAGGTAGCACAGCGTCTCAGGTATTGAAGGGCTTGAGCCATCGTGAGTGAATTGTCACACCTTCCAATTTGTCGGCATTGATGAGTTTTCAGTAACCACCCAAGATAACATCTGCACCAGATATGGATCGTCTTCCTTTTCTTTAGGCGAATCAGGTTGAGCGGCTACCTTCACTGTTACATCTCCACCTCGAAACGTGGTCGCCTTGACTACCATATCTCCAATTTGAAACGGGTTTGGGCGTTGTGCAACCACTTGATTTTTGAGCTCGTCATCTTCGACCGAGGCAGCTTCCAAATTTTTGACAAAGCACTTGAAAGGCCCAACATCCCATTCACATCTATTAATGACACCCGGGTTGATAACTGGACCGAGTCCTCATGCTTGACCGGGAGGAGAAGTGACTGGTTGGAGAAAGGATTGTTCAATAAGATTTACTGGTGTTCGGAATCTACGGACGAACGTCGACGGGCCTTCTCCAGGTAATTGAGTTACATTGGTAAGTTGTTGATACGGCAACATGTGATCTTCAGGGTTGGATGGCTTGTTGGAAATTCTTTTGGGCATCGACACCGCAGAGGGGATACTCCTAATTTCGCTTTGTTGTCATGTACCCATGAGCGCCCCAGAATCATGTCGTAATTTGAGAGTTCTTTGACAATGTGGAATTTGCCATGTGTCAGAGCATCTCCCACCTTAATTTCAAGGTTGATGTAGCCATATGCGTCTATTGCTTCTCCTTCCAAGTTTTTGACCACATTTGGGGAAAGGGTAGCCTCCCGTTTCGAAATTCCCGCAGCTCTCAGAGTCTTGATAGTAACGATGTTGAAGTCAGAGGCCGCGTCGATCAATGTGCTATCAAGCTCGGCGTCCCTCAGATAAACCGTGGTCAGCAGTCCCCAGTTGCATTTTATAACACCGCTTCCTGAGAGAGCTTGGGATTCTGGCGTGATTTATTCAATAGGAAAAAGTCGCTTTCCTGACACAACGCGATTAAGGGCTGCAAATATATCTTGACGCTGCACCTTGGAGAAATAGAGAATTCGCATACATGCTGTATCATGGATTGCACGGTTTTGTGAACAGAGTCCCCAGAGAGCATGCAACTCCTGACTGGAAGAGGATCTCTGTGAACTCCCTCATTGCCCAGTTGAAGTTCCCCTGCCTCCACCTTTTCTTTGAAGATACGTTTTAATCTATTGCAGTCACTGGTAGGGTGATGGACAAACCTGTGGTAGCGGCAGTACTTAGGATTTGCCATTTCCTCTTCGGTTGGTGGGCGCCTGATAGGAGGCAGCTTGATGGCGTCATCTTGTATCCATTCTTCCAAGAGTTCAATTATTTCTTCGATTGGGAACGGGAAATCTAAGGCCTTTTCTCTGGCTTCTTGATGCTGCGCAGGAGCCTTAGCTGCAGCCTTTCGCGGTGGAGCCGCCTTGATGTCTTCAAAGCTGCGCGCTTGGATTGTTGTTAGCCGCCGCCGAGCCTTCCTTTTACTCTTTCGCTTACCATGCTCACAGAGGGGCCGGTGTTATATTGCTTGTTGATGAGGCGTCTATTTCCTCGAGTTTCGCGTGCGTCTTTAACCTTGGATGGCATGGTTCTTTCCAACAATGCTGGTGCTATTGTGGCCGACCGTTTAGCAGCCTCATGAAGTTCAGAGAATGTCTGGAACCCGCAGATTCTCCGGAAGGCACGGTAGATGGGAACCATGCCATTGATGCAAGAATCCACTAATTGTTGTTTCGGTCACATTTGGGTTGTGACAATCCAGCGCTTGAATTCTGAATCTCTTGACATAATCATTCGGATGTTCATTGTTTCGTTGAGACATCCTTCCTAAATCTGAGAAGGTAATTTTCTCAGACACAAAGAAGTACTTCTTGTAGAAAGCCGTAACCATGTCACCCCAGTTGGATATCTTTGTTTGGTGCAATCTTTGTTGTACCATGTATATGCTCTTCCGGTAAGTGACTTCGAAAACTCCTTCAAACGGAGAACATGATTGTATTCGTGCTCGCCCAAGGATTCCAAAATCGAGAGACATGTTCACGCGCATTACTGGTGCCGTCATACTGGGAGAATTGAGGAGAAGAGTATCCTCTCGGAAGAGGAATCCTTTGTACTTCAGGAGGATACGGGGGTTGATGCTAATGCATGTCCGCAGAATCGATTTGGTCTCGGTTTCGAAGAAGTCGTTCCAAATCTTCTCGTGTGACAAAATTGGATGGTTGATTCCTCTCCGCTGGAGCTCCTGAACAAGTCTCTTCATCTACAAAGGTGTGCTCTGCTGAGGTATCGACGCCAGGAGTATTGAAGGTGTTTCTCATTGGCTCTGGTTGGCGTGATGCCTGTGGTAGCCGCTCCGTTAGTGTCTTGAGGAAAGTAAGCACCTCTTTCTGAGTCGAAGCCATGTCCGTCTGAGCTCTAGCGAGAACTTCTTATCTTTCCATCAAATCAGCAATCGTAATATGGGATCGACTTCCTCTGGCTCCCCCAGTTTCTCGTCCTGATGGTGGAGTAGCAGCGGCTCTGGTGACGGTTGGAGGTGTCATATTTGAAGAAACGTTGGGGGTGGCGGTAGCGGCTCTGTCTCTGGTGACCGGAGGTGTAAGGCCTGAAGGAACATTTTCCGCGCCGCTGGTGTTGACTGGTGGCATGTTAATGCCACTGGAAGGAACATTAATACCGAGAGTAATTTCATCGCTAGTGTTTTCAGGGTTTGTTGCTGATCCGGACTTGAGTTCTACCATCTTGAGACCGAGATTGAAAAATGAAATTGAAAATTGAAAATTGATATTGCAACCGAGAGATTAATCTCCCACTGTGGTCGCCAATTATTTGTGGGTGAAAACTGTTTCTGCTGATTTTGGTAATTTTGGGTGTGTGGATGAGAAACGAATCTAAATCCTAAACAATGCACTGCACGGGAGTACTTTTGATTCGAGAGATCAATATGTACAATCCTGGCCTAAACCAAGAAATGGCCGTTCCAGGCTTGCTTCGGTCACAAAGTGAAGGAGAAGGGTTGGTCTTAGGGAGGGAAGCGAATAGAGTGTTGAGACCAGAATGGTTAATTCTGAAGATGTGGCTTGTTTTATGACTTGTATCAGAAAGTGGAACTGGCTTGCAGAGTGAAAAGCTATCAGTTCTTTGTGACTTCTGGATACTATGTTGTTACCGACCAAAAACTTGTTGTTTGGTGGAAATAGGTGAAGCCTATTTATACAAGTCATATTTAAACATACCCTGTTCTCGTAGGAAGTGGGAACGATTGGGTGATGGAAGAGTGGAGTAACGTATAACCGTCAGAAACCCATGCTTTTATGATGAAGGAAGTGGATCCGTTTACACCCGTTACTTCTTGCCGCCACTAATTGTCACGCTTCATGATACTTTCTTATAACGGGCGTATTGCACGCCGCACGATGTAAACCTCCAGACCAATACCCTGATGAGTATCCCCCAGTTTGTGACATGTTTGATGTCTCGAGTGTTTTCGTGGAAAACGTGTAGCAGGTTGCTATGTGCGTCAAGGCAAAGTCAAGAGTCTTGCTGTAGGAAAATAGCATGTGATGCTATTAGGCACGTCATGGCTGGTCGCCTAAAACTTGCCACAAGTCCGTCAGTTTGGTGGCGAACTTGGATGGCTGAGATTGCATCTCATGGGGAAGGGTAGTCGTTGATTATGGCTACCTTCTGTTGGCGCCTGGTAATGGCACAATGGCATTTTTGGTGTATGCCAGTGGCACAACGGCATGACCGGTATAGGTCGTGCATGCCAGTGGCATGGTGATATAAGTGGCGCCTGGCGTAGCCATGACCACGAGATTTAAGTGGCTGGTCGCCTAAAACTTGCCACAAGTCTGTCAGCTCGGTGGCAAATTTGGATGGCCGAGATTGCATCTCATGAGAAAGGATGGCCATTGATTATGGCCATATCTTGTTGTATAGCAAAGTGGCGTCATTGGCATAGTGGCGTCGGCGTAGCCATGGCATAGCGGCATGCCGGTGGTGTAGCCGTGGCGGTATTTTTTGGCACATTGGTGTTAGACCCGAAATGTGGCGTGGCAACATTGGCCTTGTTGCCACATCAATCCCAATGCTCCGGGGAACGTTACTTGGCTTGGTTGGCGTAGCAAGTTTGCCTAAATTAGGGTTTGGCATGCCGAAACCCTAATTAGTGTATGTGGCATGCGGACGCGTCATGGCGACACTTCTTGTGCAAATGGTGCCATAGCTGTGCCAAAGGAACTATAGCAAGGCCATGGTGTGGAAACGGCCACAGGAGTAAAGACTGCCGTGGGTGGCTATGATATGACATGTTTTGGCATCCTGCCACAAAGTGGCATGTTGGCATTCCGCTCATCTCATTAGCGCAACATGGCACGTTTGGCATGTTGACGCGGTTTTTGGAAAGTCAATTGGCTTCGTGACCATCTGGCGCAGTTTCCCCTTTTTAACACTGTGGCAAGTTTAGAGCAATCTGATTGGTCAGAAAAGAGGGCCGGTCAAACATGGGCGTGGCTACACTTCTGGTGTGAGTGTGGCGGATTTAGAGCGACCTGATTGGTCGATGGGAAATGGGGCCGACAAGTATGGGCCCAGCCACAACTTATGTGCGTGTGGCGAGTTTAAGGCGACCTGATTGGTCGAGGGAAATAGGGCCGGTTTAGGATGGGGCGTGGCCAATGTCAAATGGTGTCGGCTGGCTTAAGGCATGGCTACGCCTCCCTTTGCTGCTGCTCCTATCCTTCGGCTCCTTGTTTTCTGATTCCGGGCAAGATTTTGTACCTATTAATCCATGGAGGATTAATTACCTAGTTTGCCTAACCTTAAATTTCGACAAGCAAGGTCTGATATACTGCGCAAGACGCAAAATCCTAACTTTTGCAAATTATTCAGGGTAATCGATTGAATTCTATGCGTTGACACAGAGTTATTTTAAGTTCATTGCCAGAGAGCAGCATGCTTTCTGTTTGAATACCTTATGCAAAGACCTTATCCTTGATATTTGGAAATTCGTGCTACTCTGCTGCGAGTGAACACAAATTGTCATGCCATATCAACATTAAGGGTTCAGCCGGGGAACATAGCACAGAAAGCATTCAAAGAAACCTATATTAATTGAATATAGGCAAGGTGCCACAATTTACAGAATATCTGGGATTTTCGCAACATGCACTATTCTGGGTAAATTTCATGAGAAAATATTGAGTTGCTCAATAAGTGTGCCAGTGAAGAGGTTGAACACTCATTACTTTTACATGACTCTGTCTCTTTGCAGAGTGACGGCCTATTAAATACATGGTTTTATAATTTTAGCCCTGAACTAAAATCCACCATCAACACCGACCAACTTCGCCGTACGAATTGACCGGCCTAGATTCAATCTCACTCAACGGGTAGGGTGCGGATAAGTTCACTGATGGCTCGGATATTGTGCTAACCAATCGAGTATTCTCTAGCACGCTGCGAACGCCCAAAATCTTTGGCCCAAAGTAGGTTGGCCACACGACTTTAAAACCCAAAAAATTGAATCAACGGCAGTATGCAACTGCCGCAAATCATCTCTGTCGTCCAACTTCACCAGACGAGTCGACCGGCCTAGATTTGATTTCAGGTGACAAACAAGATGTCGTCGTGATCACCATCCACTCCTCTTTCAAGAGGAACGATCGACCAAGCAACAAATATATAGCCCATAAGGATACCAAATGATCGCTCAAAGGTAACTAGTTGCGCTGCTTGCATGTAATTCAACAGTAGTCATTAACTGCCGCAAATCGTCTCAGCCACTCAACTTGGCTAGCCGATTTAAGCGGTCCAGATCTAACCTGGATCGACCGATAGGATTTTAGAATGGATACCAGTCGCCACTCTCCTATAGGGACTGATCGACCACTCCTTGGGATGTGTGCGTAGCACCTACCAACTCCCTGAAAGAGGGCGGTCATGCTCCTTTTAAGACATTAAGCTCCGCGACTAAATTAGACGAGCTCTAAAATAATGATGCTTCATGAGCATCGAATATTTTAAGTGCTTTTTTAAAAGCGATGCTTTATATACATCGATTATAAACGATGTTTTATAGATATTGATTCCACAAATAATTTTGTTATTTGACTCAAAAGCACTATGTGCTTCTTCTAGCGGCAAGTCTCACGACTTGACCCATTTACTCGAGATATCAAACATGTCACAAACTGGGGGATGTTTACTGGGGTATTGGTCTTGTGGTTTATGGCGTGCGGCGTGCAGCACGCCCATTACGAGAGAGTGTCAGGAAATGACGGACGTTTAACAACAATAAGGAAGTAATGGGTGAAAGGGTGACCGGTCTTCCCACATAAAGGAAACGTGATGGTCACCACTTTTTGCACAACTCCACTTCTCCACTACTTAACTGCCTCCACTTCCTACGAGATCTGGGGTGCGCTCAATGACTTGTATAAATAGGTTTTTCAACCTATTTTCAAAAAAAAAAAAAAAAAAGTGTTATCAACTCAAGTATCCAGAAAATACCAAGAACTGATAACTTACGTTCTGCAAGCCAGTTCCATATTCTGATACAAGTCATAAAACAGCCACACCTTCATTATTCTACATTTTGATCTCAAACACCTTCTTCGCTTCCCTCCCTAAGATCAACCCTTCTCCTTCACTTTGTGACCGAATTGAATCTGGAATGACCATTTCTTGGTTTAGGCCAGAGTCTTACAGATTGATCTCTCGAACTTAAAAGTACTCATGTGCAATAAATTTATTTAGGGTTTGAATTCTTTTCTCATGAACACACCCAAATTTACCAAAAACAACATAATCAGTTTTTACCCCAAAACAATATTTATACATGTATTTGTTCTTTGATTGACGAAGCTTGATTATCTTGTTGAAAGGTGAGTTCAGGGAAAATGCTATTGTTATCCCTGGAGAAGGAACTCTCTGCGCCAAAGATGGTGTTGCTGATAATAAAGTTCACCACGTGCATATTTTAACCGACTCCGATGGAGAGGGTGGCGAAATATGAAAAAAATGTTGACTTTTTGGAATGACGAGTGTACCAAGTACACCACAATCTTTTCGATATTAACCTATGCAAGACACCCCTTGTGTAATCTAATACACACACGAACTATCAAGGAGATTACTTTAAACAATGTGTACACTTGGTATATAGCGTAAGTTCGAAACCGAACCAAACTATGGGATCAATCCAAGATTTTGTTAACGAGGAAAAATACAAGGCAGAAAAAATGCGAGACCTAGCCCAGTTTTGAATACTCTCAGAATTAAGCCGCATATACAAATCCTACCATAACTTTTCGTATAATTGAGAGCAAGTAAAATAAATCCAAATAACTCAGTTCCTTCAATATCCCTGCACCTACAACCAATCTGGTCTACACACGTGGATCCTAAGATAGAGTCCACTATCTTAAGTCGTTTCACCTATTGTGAGGACCTCAACCACTCAACTCTTTTGGGTCGTATTCTGAAACGGTAAATGACTAATCTGTTTCATTAACCGCTCTATCATTCTCTTAGAACTTCATCAAAGTTTAGTAACGAATATTATTTTTTCTATTCAAACTCTTTTTCCTTCTATCTATCTTTCGTAGCAAAGTGAAACGTCTTTAGTATTAAATCAATTACAAAGAAGATTCTTGTGAAATTTCATAATCCAAGCTATGGTTGATTTGAATTGAACTCAAGGAACACGAAATGAGATATGAAAGTATGAGTTTTACATTTAAATCATGTAGTTCGCTACTGATAAACTTCTTTTCTCACTAAATTCGCAAAAACTTAACTGAGTCGCGAATATAAAGTCTAGAAAGTCTCACTGACAACTTCGCCAATAGTGAGTTCGTGAACCTAACATAATCAGTCCACGAACCCAGCTTAATTAAGGAAAGTTCTCATGTGGACTTTGATACTTTGAGTTCATGAACCTACATTGTGAATTCGTGAACCCAAGCTATAGCGAAGTTCTCATGTAGTTTATCTATACCTTGAGTCTGCGGACCTACTTCTTGATTTTACAAACATAGACAGAATGTTAGGTATTTTCGGGGTTTGCCTCTTATGATATCTATTGAGAAATGGGGAGGGTACCAAGTACACCACTAGATTTTTTCGATTTAAAACCTAAAAAAAATTCTTTGGGTGTAGAATAATTAGAGTTAAACGCGGGCAAGGAATATCTTTGGATCTCAAATAGAGATTCTTTTAATCACAAATATTAATCAACATACGACATGCTTATAATTTCAACTATAAAGATAAAAAAATATAGTGCTGAAAGTAAAAGTAAAATCAAGACACTGTAAATTTTGTTAACGAGAAAAACAGTAAATCAGAAAAACCCCGAGACTTAGTCCAGCTTAAAAACACATTGTATTAAGCCACTACAAATATTAGCATATTATATGACTTTGGTATGTAATGTAGTTGATTTAGAATAAACTCTCCAAGATAATCTGATGCAGTTGTGCCCTTACTTCTCTTGATTACCGTAAGCCTACACACTTTATCCCTAGATGACGTCCTTTAAAGGCCTAGAAGTTTCTCCGCAGTCCTTCGTGAAGACTAGCGCTACCCTATTTCAAACAGGACGGTTGGTGATTTATTTTCTGATTCAAGATCCAATGACATGAATATGTTCCCTGATTTAGAGGAATCTAAATCTAAAAGACTAAGTTTTCTACTTTTCAAAAGTTATAGAGATACCTAATCAACAATCTTTACAAGAATGTCAAACTGGAACTTATTTTATAATGAATTTTTATGGATAACTTCTAGACAAGCTTTCAAGCAATAAGAGTTATACTCAATTGTTTGAACTTTTCTATAAGATCTGGATTTGAGCAATAATTCTGTAATGGCATAACAAAAGACAAAGACCTTATAATAAACAAGAATTACAAACATACCGGATACAGATTTCAAAACTATCTTATTAGAATATAGGTGAATCTGTGTTTCATGAATCCCAAATGAAGTCTTTCAAGGTCGTATCTTAGACCATGAAGATCCTTAGATATTTGGATGAAAAAATTAGCAACAAGATACAAAGCGTGTAGGGATTGAGTTTTCTGTGTTGCTGATGTCTCCAATATACAATAATCTATCAAGGCTGGTTGCTTAAGATATACGCAATTAATTTCTTAGATCCCAAGTGTTTATGGTGGATTTTCACTTAAGGCTAAAATTGTAAAGGGCCAAAATTATGGGCTAACATCTTGCAAAAGATAAATCCATTAATAAGTGATGAATACTTCTTCACTTTACTAATTCACCTAGAATAGAGCATGTGGCAACAATCCCAGTATTATGTGAATTAAATACACAAAATTCATCCAGTGTTGGAGCATGTAGCAACAATCCCATATACCCATGAATTTACAACATTATTAATTAATGCATGACCAAATTTCGTATTTCCTGTACTCATTACCGGTGCGGATGACGACTGAGTGTTGTTCTCAGCAGAGCAACACAAATCTCCAAGCATTAATAATGAAACATGTACGAAATACCCATACATGCTACAACTCTCGGTGTGCTATACTAGCCCGATTGAGCATATTTGAACCTGAACTGACCATGTCAGTCTCAGAAACGATCACGACCATCCAACTTCACCAAAGATGATTGGATGGATTAGATTGAATCCATGACCCCAAGCGGTATTGGAATATTCACTACCGACCCAACGCAGGCCCCGCATGGCCTGTCTCCCCAAAGGGTGGCATAGTTTGCCAAACCGTCCAAACCAGAGCTGTATGGACAAAAAACCCTAAATTAGGGTTTGCGGCACATTACATGTATCGCAAAACAGTCTCAACCATCCATCTTCGCAGGCATATATGGAGGGTGTAGATGTAAATTCAAAGAGCCCAGAACATGTCAACACAAACACCGTGGGCCCACCTACATAACTGACTGATCGGTCAGGACCAACTATGGTTGGTCGTCTTGATTCGTGCGCCCCAAACTGGGTATGACACACGGCCAGAAAAACCTAACTAGGGTTTGTGTCGCGATCACGAGTGTCCATTTTCTCCTGCACGAATGAAGGGTCCAGGAATAGACTAAGCAGTCCTAAGTATCAACACGATCACTGTGGGCCCACATATCTCCACACCCGATCGGCCAAGACCAAACTTGGTTGTACACCTTGATTCGCGCGCCCAAGCTAGGCATGGTCACACTCCCCAACCACAAACTGATCTCGACCGCTCAAGTTTACCGGACAAATTGAGTGGCTTAGATCACGTTTCTATGGGACGATGAAGTACAGGTATATACACCATCCCACCCTATGCACGCCGGGCTGATCGACCAAGACCGACCAAGCTTGGTCGTCTTGGAACGCGCGCCCAAAATTGGAATGATGCGCGGCTTTTGCGGCACCAGATTTCTGTTGCAAATCGATCTCAACCGCTCCTCTTTGCCGGTCAAATTGAGTGGCCTAGATCGCACCTTCATGGGATAGTGAGGTACGGACGTGTACACCGGCATGCCGTCTACAAGCATGCCTGGTCAGTCCTTTCCAAAATACCTCCCATGCTTGGATTCGACCAAGCTGAAGAGTGATGCTTGCGCACCTCTTCAAAAACCCTAATTCCATCAACGGCCGCAGATGAGTGTCTCAAAGATCATCTCGTCCGTCCAACTTCACCGGCTTGGTTATACAACCCCAGTCGAGTTAATTGGTCAGGTGAGGCGTCATGGTGATCACCACCGTCACTCTACCACACCATGATGCGAAGCACTGCATAGAATACACACGATACTTCACAAGTATCGACTTCCTAAATAACTTAGTTATTTAATCTAGCATTACATGCTATTTTCTGTGGGTCCCATGATCCACACACTCGAGACATCAATCATGTCACAAACTGGGGGATACATACTGGGATATTGTTCTGGCGGTTTACAGCGTGCAACATGCAACGCGCCATCACAAGAACGTGTCAGGACGTCATGGACGGTTAGAGATGACAGGAGAAGTGGGCAAGACTGGTCGTGTAACACTAACACACAACTCCACTAGTCCATCACTGCACTTTCTCCACTTCCCACGAGAGACGTGAATAAGGCTCAAATGACTTGTATAAATAGGTTCTCCTCCCTATTTCCAAACAACAGAACAAGTCCAGACAACAGAGGCAAGTGTTGATACCATCGTATTCAAACACGAGGAACCGATAGCTTACATCCTGCAAGCCACCCAGCTTTTGATACAAGTCATACATATCCAACACCTTCACAATCTCAACACCTTCTTCGCTTCCCTCCCTAAGATCAACCCCATCTCCTTCACTTTGTGACCGAAACAAGTCTGGAACGGCCATTTCTTGGTTTAGGCCGGATTTGCACAAATTGATTTCTCGAATCTACAAGCACTCTCGTGTAGTGCATTTGTTTAAGGTTTAGACTCATTTCTCATCCACACACCCCAAATTACCAAAACCGGCAGAGATAGTTTTCACCCATAAACAATTGGCGACCACATCAGAGGTTAATCTCTCGGTTGTAAAGTCAATTTCTTCAAATCCGATCCAATTTTATCAATTTCAAAAGGGTAGATCTTAGAATCAATTCAATCAACATTTCATTTCAAGATGGTATAACTCAGGTCTGGATCAGCAATCAATCCTGATGGAGTTAGTACGGATAACACTCCCGGTGTCGATGTACCCGTCAGTGGAGCTACAGTGGTCAATACATCTCGTGGAGCCGTTACTTCTATCACCAACGCTAGCGGAGCATGAGACATTCCAGTAGGTTTAACGCCTCCCATCACTAGAGCCAGAGCAGCCGCAAATCCCGGCATATCCTCAAGTGTAACGCCTCCAGTGGTCACCAGAGCAACAACTTTCACTCATTCATCAGGACGAGGAGTCGGAGGCATAAGAGGAGGACCACCGTCTATTACCATTGCAGACTTGATGGAGAAGCAGGAAATTCTTGCTAAGACTCAAACGGATATGGCCGCAACTCAGAAAGAGGTACTCACTTTCCTTAAAACTTTAACTGAACGATTGCCACAAGATTCACGGCAACCCTTGGAGCCAGTAAGGGATGCCTTCAATACACCCGGAGCAGGCGTTTCCACTCGGACCCACATGAGTGAAGAATTTCGTGTTGCTCATGAACGCCCAAGAGAGGGGGACCAGCCATCCAACTTCATCACACGTGAGGACCTGGAACGACTTCTCCAAAACCGAGGCAAAGGAAATCTGACGGATGTACACCAACATCAGCCGCCATACCCTCAAGATATGCAACGAACCCCTCTTCCAAGAGGGTACACCTCTCCTCAGTTCTCCCTCTACGATGGTACTAGTAATGCTCGTGAACACATCTCTCGATTTTGGAATCCTTGGGGGAGCATGAGTACAATCATGTTCTCCGCTTTGAAAGAGTTCTCGAAATCACTTACGGGAAGGGCGTACACTGTACAACAACATCGCACCCAACGTATCCAATTGGGGCGAGATGGTCTGCTTTCAATATGAAGTATTTTTCGTATCCGAGCAGATCACCTTTTCAGATCTAGGGAGAGTCTCTCAGCGGAATAACGAGCATCCGAACGACTTCGTTAAGAGGTTCAGAACTCAAGCACTAGATTGTCATGATCCGAACATCACTGAACGCCAGTTGGTAGAGCTGTGCATCAACGGGATGATACCCATATACCGCGCTTTACTAGAGAATCTGGGCTTTCAGACATTCTCCGAACTCCATGAAGCTGCCAAACGGTCAGCCACAACCGCCCTAGCGTTGCTAGAGAGAACCAGGGTTGTTCGAAACGAAGATTCACGTGAGAGTCGAGAAAGCAGGCGCCTCACAAACAAACAATACAACAGTGGTCCTTCTGTGAGCGTGGTAGGCGAAGGAGGAAATAGGAAAGCTTCAGCAACAGAACAACAACCCAAGCGTGCGGCTCCAGCACATATGACTTCTTCTCAAAAGGGAACGGGCAAGACTCCTGCACAAGACACCGAAGATACAGGTTTCTCGTTCCCCATGAATGAAGTAGTGGAACTCTTGGAGGCGTGGATTCAAGACGATGCCATCAAGCTGCCTCCTATCAGACGTCCACCAACTGAGAAAGATATGGCGGATCATAAGTACTGTCGCTACCATAGGTTCGTTCACCATCCAACCAAAGACTGTAATAGGCTGAAACAAATCTTCAGATAAAATATAGAGACAGGAGAACTCTAGCTTGGAAACAAAGGTGTTCGTAGAGACCCTCTTCCTGTCAGGAACTGCATGATTTCTGGGGATTCCGTTCGCAAGACTGTACAATCTATGATGGAATATTTATGCGAGATCTTGTACTTCTCCAAAGCACAGCGTCAGGACATATTTGCATCCCTCAACCGTGTTGTCTCAGGCAAACGCTTGTATCTGGAAGAGGAAGCGGTCTCGAAACCCCAGTCCTTACTGGAAGATGCAAGCAAGGGAAATTTGGGACTCTTAACCGTTGCCCGTTTGAAGGATATCGAGTTCGATAACACATTGATCGATACGGCCTCTGAATTCAACATCATCACTCTCCAGACCTTAAAAGCAGCAAAGATTTCAAAATAGGAGGTTACTCGCAACCCAATTGTGATTAAGACTCCAGAAGGAGAACTCAGAGATGCATATGGATACATCGATCTTGAAGTAAAATTGGGCGATGCCTCGACACAAGCAAAGTTCTACATAGTCAGAGAGCATCCGAATTACGACATGATCCTAGGACGCTCTTGGGTACACGACAACAAGACAACACTGGGAGTTTTCCCTCTACCGGTTACGACACCTGAAAGAATCTCTAACAAGCCGTCTGGACCTAAAGTCTGTCCGTTGCCGCACCTACAGCTTGCCAATGTGACACAACTTCCTGGAGATAGCCCATCAGCATACATTAAGAGGTTCCGAGCTCAAGTAAGTCTCATCACGTAACCCTTCTTGCAACCGATCACTCCTCACTCTGATAAGTCCTTGGGACTGGCTCCAACCAACAAACCAACCCCGGCTAAGAGATGTGAATGGGAAGCCGGCCCCTTCAAACGTTTTATCAAAAGCGTAGAGGCTATCTTGGTCAAAGACGATAAGGCCAAGGTCCGAGTATCTGCATGCCCAAACCCATTTGGAATTGGAGATCTGGTGACGAAGACGACTGCATTCAAGGTTGGGAGCATGACGGTGAAAATGACCACTCCACCTGACTCACCCACCGAAAGAGAAGATGAACCGTACCTGGTAGCAGATGTTATCCTAGGTGGCTATTGCAAGCTCATCAACGCTGATAAACTAGAAGGCATAACAATTCACTCACAATGGCTCAAACCCTACCGAACTTAAGACGTTGTGCTACCACTTTCCAGCGTTCTCCAAAATTTAAAACGCTATGCTATTTCCTCCAGCGTGTTTCCTTTTACAATTTCATGTCATATTTGTAATTCCTCCAGAAAATGATTGCAATACTTGCATTCATAGTTAGGGTTTCAATTTTCAATTTAATTGAAACGTTATTTCCATCTGAGAACCTCTCTACCCCTAAAAAACACAAAGTCCTGAGTCATCCTAAATCAACCCACTAGAGCAAGGAAGGAAACCCTAAGCAAACATCTCATGGGAAGAAGGAAATAGAATGTGTGCACAAAAGGAAAATGATTTGAGCCATCTGCCCCCAAAGAAGACCAAGGAGATCTCACGTCAGGAGCACATACAGATGCAATCTTAACGAGGGGTTATGACATAAACCTTTATTCAATGGTAAGCAAACAGAAGAAAAGATCTTGAACTCAGCCGCCACTGAGTACAAGAAAGAGGTTCAAAAATTACGGGAATACACTTGAAAAGAGAAAAAGAATCAAAGAGGTTTAGCCGTCAAGAAGAATAACCGCGCCTGCACCACTGCTGGGTCCTGCTTCAACACCATCACCTGCTACCGCTTCTCCCTTCAGAGCCTCAGCTTCCGCTTCAGATGTTTCCTCAAAGAACGTTCTCCGTCCTAACATCATCGGCGGAATGTGCTTCCAAGTCTTCCTCAAAGCCCACACCAACATTAGGGTTTGCGTTGATTGCCTTCGAACACTCAGGTCCGTCTGTGTCATAATCAAGGATTATCACACCGTCCTGGATTGGATAATCACGCCTATCTTCATCCGGAGGCCGTTTATGCTCCACTCTCCGCCTCTTTAACCGCACTGCGAATCTTTCTACCCTTGCGCTTACTGGTGCTCGCAACGCTTCCTCATGCCTCCACCGTTCTTCCATGTCGATCGCAGCTGAAAGGGCACATATGCGTCCCCTGGTGATACGCAGGTGCAGAACAGACATCCCCTGTATAACACGACCAACTTCACGAAGTGGGAGATCAATTTTAGCCATTACCTCCTCGTGCGCATTAGTCTCAGGTTTGTCAACTTCGAAACTCTCTTCTGGGGAAGTTACAAAATAATCATCGCCCGCTGCTTCCATGATAGGCTGCAAAGAAAAAGAAGTTATGGGCACACAAAAATATGTGTATCATCATCAGTCAAATCAGAAGATCAGATGAGTACGGATCAATACTTGAGATACAAAAGGAATGACTATGTGATGAGAAGAATCCTTAGAATTTTTCTTTATAATCTGACAAGTCAACAGAATCCCGAGAGAAAAGGAGTCTCTACTTGCCACCTATAAAGGCTACCGATTCAAGATAGCGATCAATGATGCTTATCGGATATATCTGAGGAAAGCAGCCATGTAATGAAGGGGAGTGCGCCTAGTCCAAGCAATGGGCCAAGCTCTGTCCAGATAATACGGAGGAAACCCAAAGCGACTCGCCAGATCAAGTCCTGCTCCCTCCACCATCCTAATCAGGACCGACCAGTTCTGGGACAATACCTGACGATGCCGACCTATGCGGTAAAGGTATATTCACCTTAGTGTTGATGGTGGATTTTCGTTTAAGGTTAAATTTGTAAATAACCAGAAAACTCATGCGCTGACATCTTGTAAAAGATAAAGCCATTTATAAAGTGTTGGATACTCCCTCACTTAAATTCACCAAGAATGGAGCATGTAGCAACAATCCCATTCTGTGAATACATGAAATTCCTCCAGGTTGGAGCATGTAGCAACAATCCCTTCCTGTGAATTTCATATCAGCCTTGTATTTCCGGTACTCATTATCAGTGTGGCATGACGACTGAGTGTTACTCTTACAGAGTAACACGAACCTCCAAGCACTATAATGAAACCATGTACGAAATACCCGTACAGGTTGATTCTCGGTGTGTTATACTAGCCCGAGCCCTCTCGGTGTGTTATACTAGCCCGATTGAGCCCCTCTCGGTGTGTTATACTAGCCCGATTGAGCATCCCAAGACCGACCATATCCAGTCCGGATATGATTCGATCGCAGTCATCCAACTCCACAAGCATGATTGGATGACCCCAGATCAATTCCATCACCCCCAAGCAGGTATGGAATACACACGGCCGACCCCGCATGGTCGACTATTGGCCTTTGCTTGCCAAGAAACCGTCCATACCAAGCATTATGGACGGAAAACCCTAAATTAGGGTTTGCGGCATATTACATGTGCCGCAAAACGGTCTCAATCATCCATCTTCGCAGGTATAGATGGAGGGTGTAGATGTAGACTCAAAGGGCCCGGAGCATGTCGACACAATCACCATGTGACCGCCTACACACTTGACCAATCGGTCAAAACCAACCATGATTGGTTACAACCCATTCGTCCGCCTGAAAGAGCATGGTCGCACGGCTTTGAAAGCCAAAATTAGGGTTCAAGCCATCACGCGCGTCCATCTTCTCCGCACGAATGGAGGGTCACAGATCAAATCGAGCAGTCCGTCATACCAAAGATGACCACCGTGGGCCCATCTACCCCCTCATGTAATCGGCCAAGGCATATCATGCCCTAGCTAATCCAAAACGCCCGCCCAAACATGCGTGGTTACACTTCCCAAATTGCAAATTGATCTCGACCGCTCAACTTCACCAAGGACGAATTGAGTGGCTTAAATCACGTTTTCATGGGATAGTCAGATATAGGCGTGAACATCAGCCTATCATCTTCACGTCAAACCAGCCGGCCAAGACCGACCAAGTTAGGTCGTCTTGGAAAACGCGCCGGAAAAGAGTGTGGCGCGCGGCTTCTTGCGGTATCAAACTTCTATCGCAAAATCAATCTCGACCACTCCTCTTTGACGGTCAAATTGAGTGGCCCAGATCGCGCTTTCATGAGGGAACGGAATACAGGCACCTACACCATCATGCCGTCAACACGCATGTATGGTCGGTCCTCTCCAAAATCCTTCCCATGCTTGGTTTCGACCAAGCCGAGAGTGATGCTTGCGCACCTCTTCCAAAAACCCTAATATTCATTAACGGTCGCAGATGGTGTCTCAAGGCTCATCTCATCCGTCCAACTTCACCAACTTGGTTATACAACCCCGGTCGAGTCAATTGGTCGCAAGGCGTCATTACCCATCACCTTACCACACCACAATGCAAAGACTTCCATGAAATACACACGATACTTCACAAGTATCGACTTTACGAATAACGCATTATTCAATTCAGCATTACATGCTATCTTTCGTGGATCCACGATCCACATTCCAGGACATCAATCATGTCACAAACCGGGGATACATATCGGGGTATTGGTCCGGCGGTTTACGGCGTGCAGCGTGCAACGCGCCATCACAAGAACGTGTTAGGAAGTCATGGGCGGTTAGAGATGAACAGGAGAAGTGGGCAAGACCGGTCCGTGTATCACCGACACACAACTCCACTACTCCATCATTCCACTACCTCCACTTCCCACGAGAAACGTGAATGAGGCTCAATGACTTGTATAAATAGGTTCTCCGCCCTATTTCAAAGAGGAGACGAACAACACAAGTTCGGGCATTTGCTGTAAACCAAGTGTTAATACAAAAACCGTATTCAAACACTCGAGCCTGCTTGCATCAACCGTAAGCTTGCTCATCTTTCATTACAAGTCATAAGCAAGCCAACACCTTCACAATCTCAACACCTTCTTCGCTTCCCTCCCTAAGATCAACCCCATCTCCTTCACTTTGTGACCGAAACAAGTCTGGAACGGCCATTTCTTGGTTTAGGCCGGACTTGCACTGGTTGATCTCTCGAATCTACAAGCACTCACCGCGTGAGACATTTGTTGAAGGTTTAGATTCATTCCTCATCCACACCCCAAATTACCAAATTCTGCAGGAGTAGTTTTCACCCATCAACAATTGGCGACCACAGTGGGAGATTAATCTCTCGGTCCGTAAAGTCAATTTCTCCGAAATTCAATTTCGCCAGTTCAAAAGGGTAGATCTTAGAATCAATTCAATCAAAAATTCATTATGGTGGAATTAAGGTCTGGGTCAGCAATCAATTCTGATGGAGCCGGTGTGGATAACAATCTGGTGTTGAAGTACTGTCCCAATGGAGCTACCGTGGTCAACACATCTCGTGGAGTGTCACTTCTATCACCAACACTAGCGGAGCAGAGACATTCCAGTAGGTGTAACGCCTCCCATCACTGCAGAGCCGGCAGCCGCAAATCCCGGCATCCCCTCAAGTGTAACGCCTCCGGTGAGTCACCGGGCAAAGAACTTTCACTCCCCATCAGACGAGGAGCCGGAGGCGCAAGAGGAGGGCCACCGTCTATTACCATTTCGGACTTGATGGAGAAACAGGAAGTTCTTGCCGGGGACTCAAACAGACATGGCCGCAACCCCGTAAAGAGGTACTCACTTTCCTCAAGACCTTGACTGAACGATTACCGCAGGATTCATGCCGATCTTTGGAGACAACAAGAGATGCCTTCAATTCACCCGGAGCAAGCGTCTCCACTCGGACCCACATGAGTGAGGGAGTTCGTGCTGCTCCCTGAATGCTCGAGAGAAAGGGACCCGGACACCCAACTTCATCACACGTGAGGATCTGGAACGACTCCTCCGAGCCGAAGCAAAGGAAATCGACCGATGCGCACCAACACCAACCGCCGTACCCTCAAGATATGCAGCGAATCCCTCTTCCAAGAGGTTACACCTCTCCCGCTTCTCCCTCTACGACGGAACCGGTAATGCTCGTGAACACATTTCGATTCTTGAAGCCTTGGGGAACATGAATACAATCATGTTTTACGCCTAAAAGAATTCTCAAAATCACTTACGGGAGGGCATACACCGGTACAATAACATTGCGCCTAACAAATATCCAATTGGAGCGAGATGGTCGAGTGCTTTCTACAGGAAGTATTTCTTCGTATCTGAACAAATCACGTTTTCAGACCTGGGAAGAATTCTCCAGCGGAACAATGAGCATCCCAACGACTTCGTTAAAAGATTCAGGACCCAAGCGCTGGATTGTCACGACCCAAATGTCACCGAACGGCAATTGGTGGAATCATGCATCAATGGGATGATACCCATATACCGCGCTCTGTTAGAGAATCTGGGCTTTCAAACGTTCTCTGAACTCCACGAAGCTGCAAAACGCTCAAAGAACAATCGCACCGGCGCTTGCTAGAAAGAACCGAGTTGTTCGGAGTGAAGATTCCCGTGAAAGTCGAGGAAGCAGGCGTCTCACGAACAAGCAATACAACTCTGGTTCTTTCTGTAAGCGTGGTGGGCGGAGGAGAGAAAAGGAAAGCTTCAGTGACGGAGCCACAAACAAAGCGAACATTCCCGGCACACAAGACTTCGTCTCGAAAAGGAACAGACAAAACTCCTGCACAAAACACTAAAGACACAGGTTTTCCTTTTCCCATGAATGAAGTGATAGAGCTCTTGGAAGCGTGGGTCCAAGACGACGCCGTAAAACTACCCCTATCAGGCGTCCTCCGACCGAGGAAGAAATGGAAGATCCCAATATTGTTGCTACCACAGTTCGTCCATCATCCAACCAAAGATTGTAACAGTTGAAACAAATATTCAGGAAAAGGTAGAGACTCGGCGAGCTCCGGCTTGAAACGAAGGTGTTCACAGAGACCCTCTACCTATCGGGAGAACCGCATGATTTCGGGGACTCTGTCGCAAGACCGTGCAATCTATGATGGAGCACATATGTGAAATCTTGTACTTCTCCAAGGGACAACGTCAAGACATATTTGCGGCCCTCAACCACGTTGTGTCAGGTAGACGTCTGCATCCAGCAGCAGTCCAAGAACCCCAGTCTTTCCTGAAGGACACGAGCATTGGAAACTGGGACTTCTAACCGTCACTCGTTTGAGAAACGTTGAGTTCGACAACGTGTTAATCGATCGACTTCCGAATTTAACATCATTACTCACAAGACCTTGAGAGCGGCAAAGATTTCTAAGCGTGAAGCTACTCGTCACCCAACTCGCGATTGAAGATTCGGCGGAGAGCTCGAGAGATACATATGGATACATCGATCTTGAAGTCAAATTGGGTGATTCCTCGACGCAAGCAAAGTTCTACATAGTCAAAAATCATCCCAACTACGACATGATCCTAGGGAGCTCTTGGATGCATGATAACCAAGCCATACCGGAAGTCCTGTCCTCTCCGGTTTCAACACCCGAAAGAATCTCCAACACGCCTTCCGGATCTCCTCGACTGTCACCGCCGCACCAAAGAACTTGCCAATATGACACAACTTCCTGAGAAAGCCTGTCGGCATACATTAAAAGGTTCCGATCTCAAGTAAGTCTCATCACGCAACTCTCTTTGCAAACTACCGCTCCTCATTCTCGACAAGTCCCGGGGACTGGCTCCAATCAACAAACCAACCCCTAGCTAAGAAATGTGAATGGGAGGCCGCCCCTTTCAAGCGTTTTATCAAGAGCGTGGAAGTCGCTTTTGGTCAAAGATGACAAAGCTAAAGTCCAAGTACTGCACGGCCAAACCCATTTGGAATTGGAGACTTGGTGACAAAGATGACTACGTTCAATGTTGGAAGTGTGACGGTGAAGATGACTACTCCACCCGACTCACCCACCGAAAGAGAAGATGAACCATACCGGTAGCGAGATGTTATCTTAAGCGCCACCGCAAGCTCATCAACGCTGATAAACTAGGGGGCATAACGGTTCACTCACGATGGCTCAAACCTTACCGAACTTAAGATACTGTGCTACGACTTTCCAGCATCCTACACACCTTAAAACGCTGTGCTATATTTTTCCAGCGTGTTTCCTTTTATAGTTTCATGTCGTATTTGTAAATTCCTCCAGAAAATGATTGCAATACTTGCATTCATAGTTAGGGTTTCAATTTTCAATTTTCAATTGAAGCATTATTTTCATCTGAGAACCTCTTTACTCCCAAAAACACAAAGTCCTGAGTCAGCCTAAATCAGCCTACTGAAACAAGAAAGGAAACCCTAAGCAAACATCTCATGGGAAGAAGGAAACAGAACGTGTGCGGAAAATGATTTGAGCCATCTCCGCCCAAAGAAAGCCGAGGAAGATATTGCATCACAGGTCCGTGGACATTCCATTATAGTATAACTTCTTTTATCGCTAAGGATTACATGTGAAGGCGCTCCTTGCGCCTGAGAAGGTTCGGTTGCAGTCTTGGCAAAGGATTGTAAAGGAAAACTTTATTCAAATAATCAAAAAAAAAAAAAAACCCTTGAACTCAGCCGTCACTGAGTACAAGGAAGATGTTCGAGCATGCAGAATATACTTGGAAAGAAAAAACAAAATAAAAGAGGTTTTAATCATCAAGAGAGCCGGCCTCGCCAACACCACCGTTGGTTTCTTCTCCATCACCTGTCGATGCACCTCCTCCGGATCTCCCTCAACTTCGCATCGGGCATCCCCGCCGCAGCAGCAGCAACAGCTAGCCGCACTCCATCCCAACATCTTCGGCCAGAGGAGCATCAAAGGGCATAGCAACACCAGGGGCCACGCAAATTGCCTTCGAATGTTCGGGTTCGTCTCAGTATCGAGAATCAAGGATTATCACGCCGTCCCGGATCGGGTAATCACACTTGTCTTCATTCGGTGGTCGTTTATGCTCGACTCTCCGCCTCTTCAACCGCGCTGCAAATCTCTCCGCCCTTGCGCTTACTAGCGTCTGCAACGTTTCCTCGCGCCTCCACCGTTCCTCCATGTCAATTGCAGCTGAAAGTGCACAAATACGACCTCTGACAATGCGAAGATGTGAGCTAGGCATCCCCTGTATAGCGCGGCCGACTTCGCGAAGTGGGAGATCGATCTTAGCCATTACTTCTTCGTGTGCATGGCTCTCGGGCTTGTCAACTTCAAAACTTCTTTCTGGGGAAGCAACAGAATGATTGCCCACCGCTTCCATGGCAAACTAAAAAGGAGAGGAGGTCATGCACACGCACAAAAAAAAAAAAATCAAGTCAATTGATCAGTTAATCAGAAAATCAGAGCAGTACCTGAGATACCTGGGATCTTAACCAGTTAATCTGAACCACGTTGAGATGATTCTTTATAATCTCACAAGTCGACAGAATCCCAGAAGGAAGAGAAGTCTCTACTTACCACCTATGAAGGCTACTAATTCGGGATAACAATCAACGAGGCTTATCAAATATACCCGAGGAAAGCCGTGTATAGCTAAGGAAGTACACCTGAAGGAGCGGCCGAGCTCATACATGTACAAGAGGAACCAAAGCGACTAACCGGATCAAGTCCTACTTCCTTCGCATCCTTAATCAAGACCAACCAGATCAGTGAAACGCCCGACAATGTGAAACTATCCTAAATATGTATTCACTCTAGCTTGGTCATTCTCAGATGTCACCATCTCATGCCTACCACACAATAGTGTAATCATTATGTGCTAGGCATGGGACTTAATGTTGATGGTGGATTTTCGTTTAAGGTTAAATTTGTAAATAACCGTAAAACTCATGCGGCCGACATCTTGTAAAAGATAAAGCCATTTATAAAGTGTTGATACTCCCTCACTTAAATTCACCAAGAATGGAGCATGTAGCAACAATCCCATTCTCGTGAATACATGAAATTCCTCCAGAGGTTGGAGCATGTAGCAACAATCCCTTCTGTGAATTTCATATCACCTTGTATTTCCGGTACTCATTATCGGTGTGGCATGACGACCGAGTGTTACTCTTACGAGTAACACGAACCTCCGAGCACTATAATGAAACCATGTACGAAATACCCGTACATGAGTTGATTCTCGGTGTGTTATACTAGCCCGAGCCCTCTCGGTGTGTTATACTAGCCCGATTGAGCATCCCAGACCGACCATATCGGTCGGATATGATTCGATCGCAGATCATCCAACTCCACAAGCATGATTGGATGACCCCTGATCAATTCCATCACCCCCGGTATGGAATACACACGGCCGACCCCGCATGGTCGACTATTGGCCTTTGCTTGCCAAGAAACCGTCCATACCAAGCATTATGGACGGAAACCCTAAATTAGGGTTTGCGGCATATTACATGTGCCGCAAAACGGTCTCAACCATCCATCTTCGCAGGTATAGATGGAGGGTGTAGATGTAGACTCAAAGGGCCCGGAGCATGTCGACACAATCACCATGTGACCGCCTACACACTTGACCAATCGGTCAAAACCAACCATGATTGGTTACAACCCATTCGTCCGCCTGAAAGAGCATGGTCGCACGGCTTTGAAAGCCAAAATTAGGGTTCAAGCCATCACGTGCGTCCATCTTCTCCGGCACGAATGGAGGGTCACAGATCAAATCGAGCAGGTCCGGTTATACCAGCATGACCACCGTGGGCCTATCTACCCCCTCATGTAATCGGCCAAGGCATATCATGCCCGGCTAATCCAAAACGCCCGCCCAAACATGCGTGGTTACACTTCCCAAATTGCAAATTGATCTCGACCGCTCAACTTCACCGGGACGAATTGAGTGGCTTAGATCATGTTTTCATGGGATAGTCGGTATAGGCGTGAACATCAGCCTATCATCTTCACGTCAAACCAAAGGCCAAGACCGACCAAGTTAGGTCGTCTTGGAAAACGCGCCGGAAAAGAGTGTGGCGCGCGGCTTCTTGCGGTATCAAACTTCTATCGCAAAATCAATCTCGACCACTCCTCTTTGACGGTCAAATTGAGTGGCCCAGATCGCGCTTTCATGAGGGAACGGAATACAGGGCACCTACACCATCATGCCGTCAACACGCATGTATGGTCGGTCCTCTCAAAATCCTTCCCATGCTTGGTTTCGACCAAGCTGGAGAGTGATGCTTGCGCACCTCTTCCAAAAACCCTAATATTCATTAACGGTCGCAGATGAGTGTCTCAAGGCTCATCTCATCCGTCCAACTTCACCACCTTGGTTATACAACCACGGTCGAGTCAATTGGTCGATGGGCGTCATTACCCATCACCTTACCACACCACAATGCAGTACTGCATGAAATACACACGATACTTCACAAGTATCGACTTTACGAATAACGCAGTTATTCAATTCAGCATTACATGCTATCTTTCGTGGATCCACGATCCACATTCCGGACATCAATCATGTCACAAATCGGGGATACATATTGGGTATTGGTCTCAGCGGTTTACAACACGTGCGGCGTGCAACGCGCCATCACAAGAACGTGTTAGGAAGTCATGGGCGGTTAGAGATGAACATGAGAAGTGGGCAAGACTGGTCGTGTATCACCGACACACAACTCCACTACTCCATCATTCCACTACCTCCACTTCCCACGAGAAACGTGAATGAGGCTCAATGACTTGTATAAATAGGTTCTCCGCCCTATTTCAAAGAGGAGACAGAACAACACAAGTTCAGACGACAGAAACCAAGTGTTAATACAAAAACCGTATTCAAACACTCAGAGCCTGCTTGCATCAACCGTAAGCTTGCTCAACTTTCACAAGTCATAAGCAAGCCAACACCTTCACAATCTCAACACCTTCTTCGCTTCCCTCCCTAAGATCAACCCCATCTCCTTCACTTTGTGACCAAACAAGTCCGGAACGGCCATTTCTTGGTTTAGGCCGGACTTGCACAGATTGATCTCTCGAATCTACAAGCACTCACCACAGTGCATTTGTTGAAGGTTTAGATTCATTCCTCATCCACACCCCAAATTACCAAATTCTGCAGGAGTAGTTTTCACCCATCAACACTTAGCTTGGTCATTTCTGTAAGGCTAAAATTGTAAAGGGCCAAAATTATGGGCTAACATCTTGCAAAAGATAAAGCTATTAATAAGTGATGAATACTTCTTCACTTTACTAATTCACCTAGAATAGAGCATGTGGCAACAATCTCAGTATTCTGTGAATTAAATACACAAAATTCATCCAGGTTGGAGCATGTAGCAACAATCCCATATACCCTGTGAATTTACAACATTATTAATTAATGCATGACCAGCCTCGTATTTCCCCCATACTCATTCACCGGTGCGGCATGACGACCGAGTGTTGTTCTCGTGAGCAACACGAATCTCCAAGCATTAATAATGAAACATGTACGAAATACCCATACAAACTACAACTCTCGGTGTGCTATACTAGCCGATTGAGCATATTTGAACCAGAACCGACCATGTCGGTCTCGAAACGATCACGACCATCCAACTTCACCAAAGATGATTGGATGGCTTAGATTGAATCCATGACCCCAAGCGAGGTATTGGAATATTCCACTCACCGACCCAACGCAGGCCCCGCATGGTCGATCTCCCCAAAAGGGTGGCATAGTTTGCCAAACCGTCCAAACCAGAGCTGTATGGACAAAAAACCCTAAATTAGGGTTTGCGGCACATTTCATGTATCGCAAAACAGTCTCAACCATCCATCTTCGCAGGCATAGATGGAGGGTGTAGATGTAGATTCAAAGAGCCCAGAACATGTCAACACAAACACCGTGGGCCCACCTACATACTCCGAGTGATCGGTCAGGGACCAACTATGGTTGGTCGTCTTGATTCGTGCGCCCCAAATTGGGTATGACACACGGCCTAAAAAAACCTAACTAGGGTTTGTGTCGCGATCACGAGCGTCCATTTTCTCCTGCACGAATGAAGGGTCCAGGAATAGACTAAGCAGGTCCGGTAAGTATCAACACGATCACTATGGGCCCACCTATCTCCACACCCGATCAGCCAAAACCAAACTTGGTTGTACACCTTGATTCGCGCGCCCAAGCTAGGCGTGGTCACACTCCCTAACTACAAACTGATCTCGACCGCTCAAGTTTACCGGACAAATTGAGTGGCTTAGATCACGTTTCTATGGGACGATGAAGTACAGGTATATACACCATCCCACCGTATGCACGCCGGGCTGATCGGCCAAGACCGACCAAGCTTGTTCGTCTTGGAATGCGCGCCCAAAATTGGCATGATGCGCGGATTTTGCGGCACCAGTTTCTGGTTGCAAATCGATCTCAACCGCTCCTCTTTGCCGGTCAAATTGAGTGGCCTAGATCGCACCTTCATGGGATAGTGAGGTACGGACGTGTACAGCGGCATGCCGTCTACACGCATGCCCGGTCGGTCCTTTCCAAAACACCTCCCATGCTTGGATTCGACCAAGCTGAAGAGTGATGCTTGCGCACCTCTTCAAAAACCCTAATTCCATCAACGGTCGCAGATGAGTGTCTCAAAGATCATCTCGTCTGTCCAACTTCACCGGCTTGGTTAGACAACCACGGTCGAGTTAATTGGTCGGTGAGGCGTCATGGTGATCACCACCCGTCAATCTACCACACCATGATGCGATCACATAGAATACACACGATACTTCACAAGTATCGACTTCCTAAATAACTTAGTTATTTAATCTAGCATTACATGCTATTTTCTGTAGGTCCCACGATCCACACACTCGAGACATCAATCATGTCACAAACTGGGGGATAATATCGGGATATTGTTCTGGCGGTTTACAGCGTGCAACATGCAACACGCCATCACAAGAACGTGTCAGGAAGTCATGGACGGTTAGAGATGACATGAGAAGTGGGCAAGACTGGTCGTGTAACACTAACACACAACTCCACTGGTAGGCCTCGGAATGTGTATATTTTATGGCCTACGGTGATAACCGCAAGTGCATGACGTCTATCGGAGACGCGGCAAGTACGGGTCGAACCACAGAGACTTATGGTGCTCTATGTGTGATCTAAGGCTTCTTCAACTGAAATTCAACAAGTGCAAGTAACAGATATTTGGTTGCCGATACGGCTGATGTTGAAATGTGATCCTAAGCTAAGGCAAACAGTGAGAGTAAAGGGTGCTAAGGTCTTCAAATCCACTACTAACTCCTATTGTGTTCTTAACTAAGTTGAGGTTCTTGTTGTCCTGTGATTGATAAGGGCAGGGTGTCAATTCCACCACCTATCTCTCCCTGTAATGCCTCAAATAACGGCTAAAGTGCTAACCCGCAGCACTAGTTGTCTAATTAAGTACAACTAGTCAAGGGAATCAAAGCATTTGTATCTAAGGTTGAGTCAGCAATACACTCAACACGGTTGTGACCTAACTACAATGGATGCAAGGCATCCATTGTGAGAGAAAAGCATTGGGTATTGATAATCAAGACATTTGATAAGATTAAGTACTCAAGAACGGTTCACGAGTTAAAACAAAAAGCAGAGAATTAGGGTTTCATTGAGACCTAACAACTAAATTAAAACATCAAAATAAAATAACAAAGAACAAAATTAAACCTAATTGAAGCATCTGGCTAGCCCAGCATCCCTCAAATCGTCTTATCCCTCTTCTTTTATACATGCACACCCCCTTCAAAATACCAAACCCTAATTCATTATAAAATAGAAATTAATTGCAGAATAATTCGAACCCATACTCTGATTCGCCTTCCCCTCTTGTCAATTCGCTCTGCAACTCCATGCGTGGTTGTTGGCTTTGGAACCCTAGTTTTAGTTATCTCTAAATTAGCCTCTAGGTTATGAGAGAAGCTAAGAGAGAGGTAACTAACACTAGAGAGGAGGGAAGGTGGCTGCGGAGAGCGTGTTTGGTGGGCGACAAGAGATGGAGAGATGGTGGTGGAGGTGGCTCTGTCGAAAGAAGATGGTGGTGGAGTGGGTTTTGCAGAGCTCGCTGCCGTGTCGGGTGAGGAGAAGAAAGAAAGAGAAGATGAATTGGGAAATGGGGCTGGTCGACTGAGGTGTAGGGGTATGGGTGCTGTGGTGTTGAGCAGGTGCAGCAAAAGAGTGATGAGAAAGCTTCAGCGAGCGTTGGATGCAACGAGACGAGATCTGAACGGCTCAGGGAGTGTTTAGTTGTTTTGGTGTTGAGCGCAGACATCAAGAGTTGATGCGCGTGGAAGCAGCGAGCGTTGGATGTGGGAGAACGAAATCTCAACGGCTTGGAGTGTACGGGCTCGGATCCGGGTCGCGGGTCGGGTCTAGCTCAAGCCCATGTCTTTTAGATGAGTTGCTACTTGTTGGGTTGCAACTGTTGCGCGCGCGGGCTTGGGCTATCTGCTCCATAGATGATCGACTCCAATTCTTTGCTCCTTTGGCTCCTCAGATTCTCCGAGCTTTATTTATTACCTAAAAACACAAAATTAATTAATACAAATATTTATTCTTGAAAACAAAGAAAACACAGAATCTGGGATAATATCTGATTTCTAAGCGCAAAAGATGATTAAAATGCCAATAAAAAGATGTATAAATATGCACTATTTGGCACTCATCAAATACCCCCAAACCTGAATTTTACTTGTCCTCAAGTGAAACAGAAATGAAGAAATCCTAACTATACCCCTGTCGCAGTCTCTCGAATGCATTTAGCGTATGCACTAAGCCTTTAAACCCCTAGGTGTCCCTAGTGGACGAGTTGTAGTCTCGTGAGGGTTTACCGGAGGTGTACCCACAAAACCTTCTCCAACTTCGTAGTGTAAAAGAGTCTCAAGCATCCAAGAAGCTATGAGGACATAGAGTTTCTGCGTGCTAGTAACATGAAGTTAGAACTACCAAAGAACGCATTCTCATCCTTAAGTCTTTGAGCGAGAAGTAACCATACCATATGAAAGAATTCGGATTCGATTGTGATCATAAGTCTCAACTTCGCCTCACCATTAGGGTTTTATGATAATTGCACTCAAAAAGATCGCTTTTTAGTCTCTCATGTGTGCGAGCAGGAGTAAAGAGAGAAATCCCGCACACGTTGTAGGTAAGAAGGATAACCTTCCGAAATAAAATCGGAGACTCCACGAAGTGTGGACAAAAAGAATCTTTTCTCGATGATCTCTAAGAAAGGAAATCAACCATTAGCAAGGGGTGGGAGTACTCACTCACTTCTCACCCGATCGGCAATGAATATCACTCTCTCATAGGAAACATAGAAACGTCTTCAATCTTCGGTCTTCGGTCTTCAAATGTTGATGACGAACTTCTAAACTTCACAAAACTTGACAATTTTTAACTTTTCTACTCAAATTCCTTGTTGTTTGGATTTTTCTTTTTAAATTCTTCTTTACCATGGTGGTAGCAAAAATAAACTACAATATTTTTTTTGATTTTTGATTTTTTTTGATTTTTTTTTTTTTTTTTTTTTTTTTTTACATACAAAAAGTGAAAATAAAATACAAATAATGAAACAACTAACTCCATGGACAAAGGACTCAATTTTTCCACAACTTGTATTGTCTTGATTTTATAAATTTTATTAATTCTCATCCTATTTTCTTTTCTTTGTTGCACATAAACCTTGGACTATATCAATTTTTCTTTCCATATTCTGATGATGCTCCGTTTGTTGACGATGATGTGTTTCTATGGGTCTTGCTGATTGAGAGAGAGAGTGATGCTAACGGCAAATCGGTATTTAGAAGGAGTTTTCATCTTTAGACGTCACCCTCATGATTGACAAAAACTAGCACTCAAGAGATCAAAAGTAGTCTTGAAATTGGTGCGAAGTTGGGTAGCTCACCATTCCTACCGGAATTTACGTACGGTGACACACACTCTAACATCTTTTCTAGAAAGTTGCAAAAAATTGAAGGTTGGTGCCTCACTTGATGTAAATTGGGTAGTCTCCACTATGGGTGATCACAATTCTACTACCGAATATCTAAACAAAGACCTAATTAGCCCTCGGTATGGTTAAATCCAACTTTAACGCTCTAATCAACTAAGGAACCCGATTGTGTTCTCCTAAGCACTTCCAAGTTACGTTATTTCGGTCGATTCTCTATGTAAACATAGCTAGAAGCATGCTAGTGACTCTAAAATCTCTAAAAGTTGGAGGTTTTTACAAAAAGAGTTTTTTTTTTTTTTTTTTTTTTTTTTTGAAAATAAAAGATTAAAAAGACTAAAAACTCTATATGCAAATGCACCCCCAAACCTAAATCAAACATTGTCCTCAATGTGTCTACATATAGAAAAAAATTTAAACAGTCACATACCGAGAGAACTATGCTGATAAGAGAAAAGGGAAGAGATTACCGGATGTCGGCGGGAGCAAGGTTGAGCTTCTTTAGTCAAGGCTAGAATCCAACATTCTCAACGGAGATCATATCGGATTAGCATAATATATGCGCATGAAGACTCAACCGATTCAAGAAAAGAAAATTTTAACAAGTCCTACTGGATTATATACAATGAAAGTTCACCATAAACCAAGAGTCTAAAGAGTTGAGGATCAACCCAATAGAAAATATATACAAACATCAGCAGCCTTACACAGATATAAAATGAGAGTGCAAGTAAGACTGCAAATGTGAAGGAGTTTCCCCCAAACCTAAACTTGTGAACGGGTGTGTTTGGGAGCACTCTTTGCAAGTCCTCGAGCAAATCAAACTAAAAACTCACAACTTCTAAACGTTCAAGCGTCCCAAGCATCCAAAGAGTTATGAGGACATAGAGTTTCTGCATGCTAGTAATAAGAAGTTAGAAATACTAAAGAACATATTCTCGTTCTTAAATGTTGAGTGAGAAATAACCACACCATAATGAGAAAACGCGTGTTTGAAAAACGATCAATAAGCATTTCGCCTCGACTTCTGCCTCACCAAATAGGATTTTATGATAATTGCACTCAAAAAGACAGCTTTTTTATGGTTCTCACATGTGTGCAGGTAGGAATGAAGAGAGAAATCCTGCAACACGTTGAATGGTGGGAAGGACAACTTCCGAAATATTTTTTTAAAAACCCACATCTTTTAATATTTTGAAAAACCATTTTTCTGACGATCTCTACGAAAGGAAATCAACCATTATTATCGAGGATGAGATTACTTACTCACCTTCACGTCCGATCGCCAATTATGATAACACCACTCTCACGGCATCCAATAGAAACGTCTTCCGCTCCTCGTCTTTATCTCCTTGGTATTCGGTTTCAACTATTGGTGATAAACCCTCGAATTTCATAAATCCTAGACACTTTTTAACTCTTTTACCTTAAAAATCCTTGTCGCTTGAAACTTCCTTATATATTTTCCTTCCCCACGGCTCATTCAATAAAAATAAGAAAAAATATTTCTCTTGTGTTTTTTCTCTTTTTTTTTTTTTTCTTTCCTTTTCTTTTTTTTTTTTTTTCAATTTTTTTTTTTTTTTTTTTCAATTTTTTTTTTTTTTTTTTTTTTGATAAACACAAGAGAAATTAAATACAAAATAAACCATGGCCGTGGAAGAAGTATTTTACCACTTGATTTTTCACAACTTGTATCGTCTTGAAATCATAAACTTCAAAAATTCTCACCTTTTGATTTTCTTTGCTTTCATGAATAAGTCTTCATACTTGTATATAAAATTACCTCATTGTATTGTAAGTCCTCAACATATAGGTAAAATCCGCTCATTCATATGTTGCTTTACTTGAATATGAAATTTTCTCTTTTTCTCATTCCGTTGCTTGTAAACCTTAAACTTTTCCAACTTTCCTTGTAGATTTTGATGTCGCTTCTTGTTGATGATGAGAATGTTTCTATGGATCCGTTGTTGTTGCGAGAGAGAATGGTGCTAACTGCAAATCGAACTACAAGAAGGAAGCTTTCATCTATAGACGTCACCCTCATGATTGACAAAATTAGCACTCAAGAGATCAAAGAGTAGTGCTTATTGGTGGGAGGTTGGGTAGCTCACCATTCTACCCGAATTAACGTACGGTGACACACACTCAAAAGACGCTCTTTAGTAGATGGAAAATTTCTGGTCGGTGCCTCGATGCGTGTCGTAACCACAACAAATTAATTAATACTTTACTACCTAATTAACTAGTAATATAGGGTAGTCAAGGTCGATCCCACGAGGAGCACGAGATTCTAGTTGTAAAAATTGTCACGAAAGGGGGGGTGTAAAAAGCAAAAGAAAACAAACAAAACAATTAAAAGATAAAGTTGAAAGCAATAAGAGAGACAAGATCAAGGAATCCTTCTTCGTTATGAAACAATGAATCAAAGTTATGTTCTTTTCTACTTGTTATTAGTCACAAATTATCACCAACCGTAGGTAAAGCAGCTAGCTCAGTGCTAAACCCCTAAATCCCTTATATCACCGGACACGGAAGTTCTCGACTACCGGATTCTAATCACCTAGCCACCTAGAATTAGCTCAACCTAGATGTAACTTGGCTCATGCATTATGTTTTGTGAATTTCTTAGGTTGATATTAGTAGTTAGACTCTTAGCTCAAGGTCTACTTGCTAACGTTGTTTCTACACACAATTGCTCCACGGAATCCCTCTCATAAGGTCTCGTGTTTGCTACTTATGTAAAAAGTCAAAGAACGATTACTTATCCCCTAACTTTCACTAGCTTTAGATCGAATTAACAAATTAATTTAGTTGGCCACCCAAACAATCTATCAATCAATCATGAGTGTCTTTAAGATCACTCCTATTAGTAAAACAATCGATAATTATGTGAAAAACTTCAAGATAGAATTTGAAAACAAAAACTTAAATCATATGTTTAAAAACTAGGAATTCATCCTCAATCAATAAAATTAACTACTCATGTTAAAAGAGTTCACACCAAGAATAAGAAAAGAAAAGAATTGTGTGTGTAGAGGTGTGTAGAAGTTGTAGAAAACTTCTCTATTTATAGGCTTCAAAATTCTCCAAATCTTCCAAGGATTAGAATCCTTTTCCTTTTGCAATTCAATTTCCAAATCAAGCTTTTCTCAACTCTTCCACCTTCTCTTTCCAAATTTGAGTCCAATTATCCATCCAATTCCTAGCCCAAGTCTTCATACCCATGAGAGAAGTCCATAGAAAATTCGAAATTTTGGCTCGCTCATGGAAAAGCGGGATTATGGCCGAATTTGGCCAAAACGCCACCACGGCCACTGGAAATTTCTCCGTCGAGAGAATATTCGACGGAATATTCCGCCCGGTCCTCCGTTAGACTAACGGTCAAATGGTCAAACCGTCACCAATCGTCACCAACTGGTCAAGGGAAGGGGAGTTAGACACCGAGTCACCACCGAGTCGGCCAGTTAGTGTCTTGGCCGGTGACTCGTGCCTTACCGAGGTGAGTTGGGACCGCTTCGGATCGATCCACCGGGATCGTCGAGTTGACTCGCGGTGCAGAAAACCGGCCGAGTTCTGTTTAATTACAGGACTTCCCAGGCCGAGTTCAGGCCAATTTTTTGGGTCTTCACCTGTTTAAGAAACCTAGACATACATCTAATACCGCAATCAACAGCTTCTTGCACAATTGCATTCATTTTACAGCACCATAATCTTCTGCTTCTTCCCCGTCAATTCACCCATTCAAGTCCCTTCTGCTAAAACCCATTTCACAGCATCAGGTTCATCTTCTCCCTGTTCATTTCTTCTTCTACTCATTATCGACTCGAACCTCAGATTGCGACCACCACCATCACAGATCGAGCCCATCTTTCTCCATCGATTTCTCTGACCAACAGCAGCATCGTTCTTCCTCTTGCTTCACAAACCCCATTTCTCAACACCCATTTCACCGAACTTCAGCAGCGGCAGGAACAGAACCACCTTCATCATCAACACAAACCCCTGAAACTTGTTCTATCAGTTGCAGAGATCTAGACCGATCTCTCAGTGCAACTCCAATTCACTTCCTCTGTCGAATTCAACCGCAGCTCAAACAACAGCAGCAGGTACCACTTCGATCTGATTGATTTCATAGCAGCGGCTACTCGTTCATCTCCCTGAGCTCACAACAGCGGCAAGTTCTTTCGGAAACCAACAACAATATCACCATCATCTTCTCCATCTCTGTTGTCTCTCGAATTCTTGAATTTCTCTCTTATCAATTTCAAGATCCATAATGCGCTTGCACCTTTTCTTTTCTCGGGTGAACAATAATAATTGAGAGAAAACTCAATTTTAGGTTATACAAATTGGGTCCGGGACCTGGCACTAATATGGGCCACCAATAACATCCCAAGCCACCTGCATATTAGTTGGTTACTCGTATAAGGGCTAGCCTAATGGCCTCCCCTTAACCACAAATAGGCAGTCTTTAATAATTCTCCAAAACAGAGACGCCCCCTTAACATTGACTGGCTCCAGATAGTGCTCGCTCCTATGAAATGACAATTATGCCCTTTTTGCTCAATTTTGGTGATTTCTTCTTCTTTTCCTCCGTGCGACTCCAAAGTAGCTACAAAACTCAAAACAAGCGTAAAATACATAATTTACAAGAAAATAGCAAAGAAAGCATAAACTACTAGATAGTAAATTAGGTGTATTCTACACCTATCACCTCACATGATATGAATACTGTAGTCTCCACTAATGATTGATCAGCAACTCTAATAATGCACTTCTCCCCGCACCAAATTCGCATCACCTGGCATGATTAAATCCATTATTTAACACTCAAACAAGCAAGAAATCCGAATGTAGTTCTCTATCACTTCCAAGTTCAATTATGTCGGTCAAAATCTCTATGTAAACATACCTAGAAGTATGCTAGTGACTCTAAAATCTCTAAAAGTTGGAGTTTTTATGTAAAAAAATTTTAATTTTTTTTTGTAATTTTTGTTTTAAAAACATGATTGACCACTCCCCACACTTAAACCTTACATTGTCCTCAATGTAATTGAATCCTCCTAGTAAAGTCAAGGTGGGAGATTTTAACATGATAAGGAACAAGAAAAAGAAATAACAAAAAGCAAAAAGATAAGAAATACAAAACCTATGGGTTGCCTCCCATTAAGCGCTTGTTTTAAAGTCGATCACCCTGACTTAGCTCTTTGCAAGATTCATTCCCATATACTAACAATCAAAATTTGAGGATCCACCCATAATACCTGCTTTGCAAACAATAACTCCATACAAATATTAGCACAAGAAAACAATAGTGAAATTATCGCTCAATAGAAATTTCCCCACACTTATTCTCGTCCACACTCTAAGTGTATAAAGAACATAGAATTTGGGAATTTCCATGTGTTCCTCTTGGCAAACCCGCATAGTGTTAGCATCAAGTGTTTCCAATGGTGGATATCTAGAAACAAAATCATCCAAAAATACTTTCGAAGCACATACATTCAAACCAATAAGAGGTAACGGAGAAGAATCAATATGCAAAGGGTTAGACAAACCTTGCACAATCTCTTGTATTATAGAATCCTCTTTCATCCTTAAAAATTCAAGTGAATTACTTACCTCTTGTATATCGTGGTCCTCTATTAAACCTTGCAACCATTCTTCGTCGTTTTCTACCTTAACCAAAGTCTTGGCATCATTAAAATCATTGGCAAGTTCAATTGGGTCTTCCACAAAATCAATAAATTGGTTTCATCCTCTAGTATCATCTCTTCAACATTCTCATCATCGTAATCGGGCCATTCACTAAAATGATTTTCATCGGTATAGATTATAAGATCTTCATGTGCGGGTGTTACACTGCTTTACAACAATAGGTAAGTCACACCCAATCTCCTCCTTTGGAATAGGTGAAGGATCGTTATTATGATCCGAGTTGGAATAACTTTCTCATTGTTGCAACACTCATACACTTCCGCGGACTCCCATCTTTCCCTAAGGAATTTTTTCCAAGCACTAAATGCATCATCTTCAAGCTCTACCTTTTGAATAGGTGCTTGATCATTATTAAGATCAAGGCTCGAGTAAGCTACACTAGCGTCTTCAAAAGTCTCCAAAGGTTGATCCTTTTCAACATAATCATCTTCATTTTCAGACTCACCATAAAAAGAATCTTCATCGGTTTCATAACCTTTATCCCGACGTTTAAGTTCCATATGAATAGTCCTACTAATTTCTCGACAAAGCTCTTCCGAGTCTCCATCATCTTCCAATTTGTATAATTTTTGTGCAAGTTTCCTGACGTTCACACGCTTACCACCGTTGATAGAGTTTCTAGATCAGATCTCCTCTTTTTGGAAAAAGTGAAGGAAAAACACGATGAAGAGGAGTATATTCCAAATTCTCTGTCTGCACATTACCGTCATAAGGTTGTTGATATGTATGAGAATATCCATAAGGTTCTGTAGGAAATTGATCATAGCCAAAATATTGGTTTTGATTGTATCCTAAGGATGGTTGGAAGTTGCCATAATGTTGAGGTTGAAAACCGTATTGATTGTTGTAATATGCTTGCTCTTGTCCACCGTACATGAAAACCTAAGACCAAATAAGATTCAAAAACCAAGTTAGATACGGAATAAAATCCAACAAAGCAAGAATAAAGCAAAAAGAAAATAAAAACAACTAAAATCATCCGCTGCTCCCAAGAACGGCGCCAAAATTTGATGCGTGTCGTAACCACAACAAATTAATTAATACTTTACTACCTAATTAACAAGTAATATAGGGTAGTCAAGGTCGATCCCACGAGGAGCAAGAGATTCTAGTTGTAAAAATTGTCACGAAAAAGGGGGGTGTAAAAAGCAAAAGAAAATAAACAAAGCAATTAAAAGATAAAGTTGAAAGCAATAAGAGAGACAAGATCAAGGAATCCTTCTTCGTTCTGAAACAATGATTAAAGTTATGTTCTCTCTACTTGTTATTAGTCATGATTATCACCAACCGTAGGTAAAGCGACTAGATCAGTGCTAAACCCCTAAATCCCTCAGATCGGATACAGAAGTTCTCGACTACCGGATTCTATTTACCAAACCACCTAGTAGTAGATCACTCTAGATGTAATTTAAATAAACGCATTAAGATTCATGAACTTATTAGGTCAATATTAGTAGTTAGACTCTTAGATCAAGGTCTACTTGCTAACGTTGTTTTCACACACAATTGCTCCACGGAATCCCTCCGCAAGGTCTCGTGTTTGCTACTTATGTAAAGAGTCAAGAAACGATTACTTATCTCCTAACTTTCACTAGCATTAGATTAAACTAACAAATCAATTTAGCATGCATTCTAAACAATCTATCAATCAATCATGAATGTCATTAAGATCATTCCTATTAGTAAAAACAAACGATAATCATGTGAAAAACTTCAAGATAGAATTAAAAACAAAAACTCAAATCATATTAAGAACTAGATTCATCCTCAATCAATAAAATTAGCTACTCATGTTAAAGAGTTCACAAAAGAATAAGAAAAGAAAAGTGTTGTGTGTAGAGATGTGTCTAAAAGATGTGAAAACTTCTCTATTTATAGGCTTCAATATTCTCCAAATCTTCCAAGGAATGGAATCCTTTTCCTTTAGCAATTCAATTTCCAAATTCAAGTCTTTCTCTTCTTCCATCTTCTCTTTCCAAATTTGAGTCCAATTCTCCATCCAATTCCAAGCCCAAGTCTTCACACCCATGAGAGAAGTCCATAGAAAATTCTGAAATTTTTGGCTCACCTGAAAATCGGGATTGTGGGCCGGAATCCGCCGAATAAGTCGCCAAGCCACCTCAAAATTTCTCCGTCAAGAGAATATTCGACGGAATATTCTGTCACCCACCGTTAGGACTAACGGTCAAACGAGTCAAACTAACGGTTCACCGTCACAACGGTCAAGGGAGAGGAATGAGTCGGCCAGCTTAGTTAGTCAATAGTCTTACTCACCGAGCCGATCGATCTGGATCACCGAGCCGGATCGGTTTCCGAGTTGACTCGCCATGAATATCCGCCGAGTTCGTTGATTTATATGACTTCCTCGTGCCAAATTCCAGCTTCGATCTTTTGCTCATTCCCTCGCTAAGAAACCTAACATACATCTAGTTTATCATTCATTCATCAACGAGTTGAGTGTTATTTCTGTATAGTCAATCACCTAGCTTGAGCAAAGAACATCACTATTCAACCACCAACAAGATCACTTCTTGGTTCAAGCAGCACCAGATCCTCCAATCTACCACAACCATCACCACCTCATTGGCAATTGCCATCTACTCAATCTTCTCAAAGAAAATAATCCATTCCCGCACTGGAGGTTTTCCACCATTGCCATTCCTATACCATCGCCTTCACTCTCTACTCCCGTAACTCAATTTTCACAATCCCAGACTAATGTAACCACCACACCAGTTGCTCACTAACCCATTCAATTGTAACACCACGATAACAAATACAATTCCATTATTACAAACCCAAGAACATCCAGACAATGTACCACCAACACTTCGTCTGTCAGTAGCTTCAGCACCAAAAACTTGCCCCCGAATCAACTTCATCTCTACCCCAACACAATCATCACAAACCCATTCATTCCTCAGAAACCAAAGAACAACACCATCCTATCTCGCTCAAACATTCGACTCACAAATGCCTGCCAAGATCTCTCTCTAAGTTTCAATCATCACAGTCTTACCATTTCTCGCATCGACCCAAAGATCAATAATGACCTCGTGATGCCTCCATTCAACAACTACTTCCATTTCTTTTCAATCGATTAGCGTAACCTATTCTCCCCGAGCTTCACTTCATAACAACAACATCAAAGAACATTTCAACCATTGTTGCCAATTCGATCCACAATCCATAAACAAATCGAACCCATCTTCTTCTTCTTTCAATACCTAAGACTCTTTACTAATCGATCGGTCCAAACCCTATCTCTCGATTCATCGATTACGTTGACCATAACCATCGCTTGTTCAATCACATCACTACCGCCATAATTTCTCGATCTCACTTCGATCCCTCGCTTTAAAGAATACTGAATTGTTGTTCAGAAATCTCACCATCAATGAACCCACCTCCATTTCGATCTAATTTCGGAGCAAACTTTTGTTCTTCTTTTCTTTGTTTCAAGTGAACTGATGAACGAGAAACATCTCTTTCGATTTTAGGGTTGAGGGTGATATGGAATAAAGACACCTAACATAAGAGCCACCCATATGGGTGGCTATATTAAGTGGTTATTTCGATAAGGGCTAGCCTGATGGCGCCCCTTAACTCGACTGACTGTGCTTAGTATTCTCCCAAAAGAGCTGCCCCCTTAACCATTACTCGGCTCCGGATAGTGTTCACCCTGAAATGACAAAATTGCCCTTTTGCTCAAATTGAGTGATTTCTTCTTCTTTTTCCTCCGTGCGACTCCAGAGTTGCTACAAAACTCAAAACAAGCGTAAAATACATAATTTACAAGAAAATAGCAAAGAAAGCATAAACTACTAGATAGTAAATTAGGTGTATTCTACACCTATCAAGCACAAAATCTTGCAATTTTAACGGTACATCATGCAAAAGGTCTAACTCAAAATGAGTTTTGCTAAGAACAGGCAGACATACATATTCCAACTGTGGCTCCTTAAGAGTGTTATACTTTGATGCAAAATAGTCCAAGAGGACTTGGGAAGCACAAAGTTCTAGGCATAAGTTAGGCATTTTCGAAAAGTTGGTTTTGCAATTTTGTGACAAACTACACCTAGGTTTGGTGGAGGAGTTTCAATTTGTGACTCAGAGAGAGGTTAGGTACATCTAAGTTGTTTTCATGTATCGATCATTTGTACCATCACACACTTTCCTAAAGTCGGAAGAGGGTAAATCATGTTCACCAAAGATAGAACAATTCATCAATCACCATGTCATAATCATCGGAGCAAACATGTTGTGATATGGGCAAGTGAATCGACACAACAATAATATCATGATCCAAAAGAACATTAGTGTCAACAGAAGATTCATCTTTTCCTAAGTCACAAACAAGTTGTGTAGCATGCTCACATTCACTGAAGAATTTCACAAACCCAAGCTCGTAATCAATATCACATATATGAATGTTAGAAAGAAGTGTCATTCATAGGGTTCACGTAAGAGACGCCTAACGTCTCTCGAACTCAAAGATTCTATCATATTATCTGCATACACATGCTCTTCTAACATATCATATTCATCATCATCATCATCATAACAAAAATGCATTTCCTATTAGCATTTCTAGTATACTCATTTACCTCTAAATTAGGTTCATATTCAATGTTAGTTGCATGAGTAGGAATAGAAACACTGTTTTCAAGATTTATTTTATTAGGGACAATAATCATCCTATCATGAACTGCCTTCCATTCTTCTTTTTCTAAATGAATAAGGTTCATCTTTAAGAACATGTGACATTGTTCAATGGAGGGAGAGTCTTCAATAGTGGGTATGCATGTTTCATATGAATAATCATTAAATGGTTGTGCACATGGTTCACTAGAGAAGGGATGATCATGCATGTTGCTATATGGATGGTCATGTATTGCATTCAGTTCAAGCCTAGCATTTTGCTCCATGAGAGTTTCCATTAGTGATTGTAAACAAGGAGTCGGGGGAGTATAAAATTGTTCAACTCCCCACTGTGGTGACTGATACATGTGCTCATGATGGTTAGGGTATGAGTATTCAAGGTCAGGGCCCTGAGAAGGCTCATAATACTCCCTAAAATCATTATGGTCTGTGGGGGTTTCATATGGTGAAGCATGCCCGTAAGCAAGCTCTCTAATGGATTTGTTTGTATCCCCAGTTGCAGACCAAAATCCTGACATGATTTAGCACTCAAATTGAACTCAAAGCCCAGTTGAAGTGGACTAAGTTTGGTTTTAGTGGGATTGGTTTGGTTTATTGGGTTTCATTTGGTTTGTTGGGTTTTGGTTTGTTGTGGGCTTGTTGTTTGGTTTTTGGGTTTCATTTGGTTTATCGATTAGTCAAGTTATGTGAACCTCCCATGAGCAAACCCAAGATAGATACAACCTACAAAAGAAAATGACACTTTATTCTAAGTGTAAGCCCAAAAGGTTGCTTTTTGAATTTGCCAAGCCCAGCTGGAATAAGTGTATTTCACCCGATGATGTGGTCACAGGTGCAGATACAAGAACTAGAAATCAAGCACACCCTGTGCTCACGAGGGCTTTAGTTTGGTTTGGCAATTAGCAGCCCAGGTTCAGTTAGCCCAGCTGGTATGGGCTGACGGGTTCGGGTTCAGTAGCTGCACGCCCAAATTATGTTGAAAATGAAAACCTATTCAACTCTCAGAAATCAAAGCTAGGTGACTCAACATTCAGGAGTCAACTCAACTCGGCCGGTTCAACTCGGTGAACAAGAACTTCGCCCACTCACTCCGCCTTCCTCTCGACTTTTACTCACCGAGTCAAAGTTTTCTATTCAAATTTCCACCAGCTCACTCAAAGTCAACAAGTGTAGTTGATATCAAGCAAAATTTTTAGATTTTCAAATTTCACAACCGAGAGCTTCAATGCCAAATCGGCAGGCTAAGTCCATCCAAATCTCAAATGCAAATTCTCAAATTCAATCACAAACACCTCAAAAACTCTCAGCGATTATCAAATTTTTCACTCAAAGAAACTCTCAAACCGATCTCACTAAAGTTTTAGCAATCTCACTCAAATGCCGTGATTTTCGTGTTTTCAATTGGGTTCCAAAACAAATGTGCAAAGGCACAACTCGTGAGCATGCACAGGGAAAGCCCGGATAAGGTTTAAGACAAGGTCAACAAGCAAGCATACATATTATTCATTCATTCATGCAAGGTCTAGCATGCTTGGTAACTCGGCCCAACACCAACTGTGGTATCACATGTATTTGCGCTAAACAAAGATAGAAGGCACACGATTGCAGTTCATGGTCGCCTAGGTTATGCACTTCCTCACAGATGCCGGCTCAATTGCTCAATGGTTCACACTTGGCTCAAACTTGCAGCCTTCAGGGCCAGCAAGTGAGCAGGGTCTGGCTTTTAACACAATGGTCAAACAACACAGGTAAGGCAATCATTCAAACTCCACAAACTCACAAAATACAAAAGATTTGGTGAGTTTACCTTATCCACATGGCAATGAGTAGCACAGCCTCACAAAGATAGCAAGTACCTCAAGTCTGCAGCATCTGTGGTCTGCCTTGGGTTTGCTCCACA
>JAJJWW010016414.1:0-40686 GCA_023531295.1 Papaver armeniacum | reverse complement strand
ACTTAGGAGGTTGCCCGGGATGACGTGGATGGCCAATCTAGCCGGCTAGATATCTAGCCCATAGGACTAAGCCTAAATACGTGGAAATTATGCTCAGATCCTATTTTTCTTTTCTTTTTTTAACTTTATGGGCGACGCTGGGGAGGCTAGCTGGCATGGGTGGACTAGTTAAGGCGATGTTTTAGACTTACACCTGTGGTGCTCCCAACAACCAAGTGGCTCTGCCAGCAACCCTGCCAGAGCAACACTTCCCACCACATAGATACACCCCTATGTTGGAAAACTGGGTTGCAATAGAAGATGAAAGAACACAAGAAGAGATTGTTGTACTCAAAAATTTTCAAGGCTCATAATTTCTTTTAGACAATTATTTCTACCCTCCCATAAATTGGCGATTACAACGGGTATGTGAAATAACGCCTTGATACAATGAAAGCCCTACAAAAGAAATTGAATTCAAGGTTTGTACCCTTGATCCAATCAAGAACACATGTAAACAGGATTTCTGATGATGCTTTAGAAAAGAGAGAAAACAGAGAAGGGTTTTTCGTTAGATGTCTTAAACGAGTTTTGGGAGATGCTATTTTTGGAGGTTTTCGCATCTGTTGGGATAGACATGTTTTTCACCAACTGTGTTTCTTCAAACGATGAGTCTCTTCATCATCGTACATCAATGGCGTCACATTGGATTTGAATATTCTCAATATGTTTGTAACGTAAAAACAGGTTCGTACCACCAAAAAAAAAAATTAGGGGCGTTGCCCCTGACTTTCACTGCAGGCGCTCCCTGGACCCCACGACCTGACCTTGGATAGCACAGTTGAAAATATTCCAACACCCTATGTGACAGTTTCATCCACTGTTGATCTCCTCTCACCCTACCCCACCAGGAAAAACAGGGGGCCTGACCCTGAATGGACCAACCAAAGGATGTCACATTGGGGTGTATCTATGTGGTGTACAAAAGCCAGGGGATATCTGTCATTTTCGCACTTCTTATCCTGCTCTAACTTTTGTCACTGAATATTTTCCCGTTTATCAAAAAAATTCCCGAAATTCAATAGTATCTGTTTCATTTATATGTTTTTATGTTTCGAAGAGCCCCAGTTAAGCTAGAAACGTAAACCCGCGAGCAATGACTTTGAGCAGAGGTGTAAGTTCAAAAAAATCGAAAATGATATATAGCCCCCGGTTTTTGGCACCAAATGTTGACACCGCCTATGTGTCAACGTGTGGTTGGTCCATTCTTTAAAATAGGGCCGCTGTATTTCCTGATGGAGTTGGTTGGGAGGAGATCAACCGTAGATGTAAGCGCCACATGGTGGTGTAAAAAAGTGGTGTATAAAAGCGGGTCCCTGTATCACTTGCTTGGATTCTACTCTTCGAGCTTCCATAGATGCTGAGCCGCTAAGGTTTCACATCAATTATTGAAAATAAACCGAATCAGCATTCTCTGAAAGTTGATAAAGGAGTAACCCACACCATTAACTCAGAATCTAAACTAATTTTTAAAGTCTTGCACCTGGCCCTTCCCCATTGAGGCGCCTAGGAGTGTGGCCATCCAGATTCCAGACCCAAGGCAATCTAGGTTGTGAGCAGTCACCATGATTTTACTAATACAACTTTCGCAAACTAAAAATGAGCAAGTATTACAACCAGTTCTCTAGATAAACTAAACCGTTTTCACCATAAGATTTTTACAGGATTCAAGAACCGTAGATAATTTCCGTGTTTATGGTTTACATTTTCGAGAAACCAAAAGGAAAAATAGCCAAAATGCCCCAATTTCGGAGGCATGGTTGGAAAAATGCCCCGAGTTTCAAATAAAAGTCAAAATGCCCCGTTATGTCTATTATACCGTTAAGACCAGTTAGGTGATCAATGAATGATTTTTTGACCGGTCAATGGTCACTGAAATGTCACATTTAGCCCTGATACAGTAAACCAACCACAGGCTGACACATAACGACTGACACAAGGCCCAACCATAGATCGACACGTAGCAAATATCACGTGTCAGTCTTACCAAATCCATATTCATCTTCCTCGGGTGTTTATTTTACAGAAACAAAATAAAAATAAAAATAATAAATAAATAAAGGAAAGGAAAGAGATCGAGAGAGAAAGAGATCCGGAGAGGGGCGTTGATACAGATCGACAGAGTGAGATAGATCAAGAGCTAGAGAGAGTGAATATGATTTAGATCGAGAGATGGTGCTGTTTTAATCTTGGTTAGAGAAGATTAGTTATCTTTCAAAAAACAAGTAAGTAACTGAACCCCTGTTTATTTTGCTAAAAATCGACTCATGCATGATGCTGTTTGATGTTTTTGGTATCTGAAATTGTGAATTTTAAGTTAGGGTTTGTTTTTTGCCCAAGTCGACTACAGCATGATGTTTGATTTTTTTTTTTTAATTGAAATTCAAAATGATTCTGTCACTAGATTAGAAATTGGGAATTTATGAGAGGGATTTATCGAATTGGGAATTTATGAAATTAGGAATGAAAGGGTATTGTTGATGTTACGATTTTGTTAAGCATGAAACTGGGAATATAATTACTGATTGAATAATTGCAGTGGTGATAGGCATCATCATTGGAGTTCTTTATTGAATGATGAGGCATTTATGTTATTACGCCTGTATAAGCCTGCCTCCATATGTGTCCAACTGCACAAGTCAATAAGCTTTAACTCTTATTACGACTTAATATTGATTTCCCAGTAGGTCATACACGATCTTATAGCATAGGCAGATCTCAAGCTACACTTAGGATATCTACAATGACTTCCACAAACAGATTCCTTCCTGATCTTCGAACAAGACCATCTAACCGTTACATTATATACACATCTTCACCAGGTGTAAGTAAAGTACTATATAAGTAATACGGATTATTAAATATTTGATTGATTATAAGGCTGGCACTAGTGGAACAATGTTCAATGGTACGATAAAGGGTATGGATCCTGAATCCAAAATGTATCTATTTAATGATGATAAAGGAAACCCAGCTGATGTTTGTGGCAATGAAATTTTCTTTATAAAAAATTTTGGGAAAAGGAGAGAACTGATGAAGATAATATTGTAAAACTACTTGTGTATTGTTGTGTGAGATGAAGAATGGGGTTTTCCTGATAATACTGGTGGTGGTTGTGGGTTAGTGATATATCAAATGTTGCAAGTCTTGTCCAAAAGAAAAGTGTTGGTAAAAGAGTAGAGACTAGGAAGAGTCCAAGATTAGTATAGAGTGTTCTATTGAGGCGGATAAATTCACAGTGAAAAGCTGCACCAAATAAGAAAATGAAGAAGCCCGCTACTGCACCTTCTATTTCTGCACCACCATCTAGTTCCAAAACGAAAGCACCTGCTACCGCACATCTTATTTCTTCTGGTAGTTCCCAAAAGAAGGGTAAGAATACTGCTCGATCCTCTTCTACTGCAGCTGGTACTGTTGCTTAAGGGAAGGTAGCACAACCATCTGCTTCTGCTGCATCTGTTTCGGCTTCTTTTAACCCGACTTTCACTGGTACCGTCAGCTATGTTAAAATTCTAGCAAGGCAATTAAAGTTTATGAAGCATTATTCATTTTTTTAGAAGTGGTTTCAATCTTTGTTCAACTGGGAATTTTCCATGTTTTTTTTCTTTTCAGATGTAAACATCATGTAATGGTAGACATATCAATTGTCATGGTTTATGTAGTTTCAGATTTTTATTTAACAAGGTTTCATCTATTTCCCATCCCTACTTTTCCTATTTCCAATCCTTATAAAATCCTAGCCCCAATTATCCTATGTACCACCCCGATGAAATGTTAGAAATCCTAAATGCTATCTCCTTGACTTCTTTCTTGACTTTTGTTTACACCCGTAATCTATACTACCCAAACAATCTAAAGTTCCAAATCACTTTTTTTCTACATCTCCACCCACGACACCACCTGTTCTTCTCCATGACCTCTACACAACCACCACACCACCTGTTCTTCTCCATGACCTCGACCCAACCACCACCTTCGATCATCTTCCCTTTCATCTTTTTTCTAGTAATTCTGGACTTTGTATCAAGAAATGCACCCAAAAGATACTAGGAATTATTTAAGGAAAATCAAAATCCAATCTTCTTCTCTTAATGTTTTCTTGTAATTCTTAATTTTGTATCAAAAGATGGCTCTGAAAAAACTTAGGATTATCAAAATCCATTCATCTAAGCTTTATTTTTTTTATTGTACAATAACTCTTAAATTTGTATCAAAAGATGGCTAAAAAAAAACTAGTGATTGTTAAGAAAAATTCTTAGAAAAAAAAAACGATTATAAAGAAAAATTAAAACCCCAAAAGAGAAAAAGACTAAACCTAATCCTTAACTTCTTAAATTTATCATTCTAGATAAAAATTTATTTTTACATGAACTGACTCGGTTTGGGAGGGCTGCACTTTTTTTTTTTTTTTTTTTTTTTGAAGCTTTCACATAAACTTGTCGTTCAGTCATGAACGACCATGCCTGCTTCGCAGTTGTCCAGTTGTTACGACGACTAGTGGTGGTTTGAAAAAAGATAACCAAGTGATTCAATTATTACCAAGTACAAGCGTAGCTTAATTAGCTTAATTATTACATAGAAGATGCATCATTAGACTTTATCTATGAACCTGTTTGATATTTCATAAGAATTGTTTTGTTGCTGTTTGATAAATTGATAAATTGATCTAGGTAATGTTTGATAAAGTGTTTGGTTACAATTTCAGTTTCTCACCGACCAGTTGATATGATTCTTTTTTTTTTTTTTGATACTAAAAAGAAAGTTTTATTGAATCAGTTCCTTTTATGTATTACAAGGTCATCCTCAATCCATTTAGCAATATCAGGAGGATAATTTTGAACATAAGAGAAACTATTTGCTTCAAGTCTAGCCTTTTTGGCTAACTCATGAGCCACACTATTACTTAGCCTATTAACTAATTTGCAAAATAAAAATTCATTGTTTAAAAACTTGTTTCTAACTGAAAGACATAGATGCTGATTTATCCAATGAACTTGAGGGTCTTCACTATGAATTGAATTCACCAGATTTTGACAGTCAGTCTCAATGATTGCTTTATTAAAACCATTATTATCTATCCATTCCACAGCTTTAACCAGAGCTTTGCACTCAAAATGTTCAGCTCCAACTTCAGCTTCCATTTCCTCCCTCAAATTATAGCCTTTAACTGCTAATGCATACCCTGCATAATCACGCACTATTATGCAGGGTATGCATTAGCAGTTAAATGAAATAGTTGATATGATTCTTTGATTAACCCTATTATGTGGTAGTTGGAGTCACAGCTTTTTGATTGTTTTGTTGAATGAAAGCGGAAGATTAAAGAGAAAAAAAGCAAATATTATGGTCATAGGTAGTTTGACTTTTATAGGTGGTAATTAGAAAAAATAAAAATTGGAAAGTAGAATGATTTTAGAAATTGTGCATGGGATAGGAAATAGAAAAGAAAGGGTGGGAAATAGGTGAAACCTTTAACAATATGATGTTGATAGTGGTTTAGTTTAGTGTATCTTTTACTTTCAATTTCGGGATTTTTTGTTTAGCCTGGTTTTCTTATTAGGCAACGCCTAGAACGTGCTACGTGTTCATTTTTTATTTGCCATGTGTCATCGAAATTAGGCAGCTGAAAATCATTTTTTGGTGTGACACGTGGAAGCTGAAACACGCGTCGATCTGAAGAGCATGTGTCAACATGTCACTACACTTTAAAATCAGGGTTAAAAGGGACTTTTGTTCACACGTGAGAAACCACATGTGTGCAAAATTGACTGTTCAACTGTGTCTAACGGACTAGTTAACAGAACGGGGCATTTTAACTTTTTTCTAAAATCTGGGGCATTTCTACAACCATACCCATGAAATTGGGGCATTTCAGCTCTTAGCCCACCAAAAGGAAAAATAGTTAACGAGCATTCTTAGCTGATGACGAAAGCTGAATAACATGGCCTTAATCCATGCCTTCTTCCCTCATGTAAGACGCAAGGTTCAAATATTCCTTCTCCCAGCCTTCACTCCACCGATTCCCACAGAATCCACAAAAAGGTGCCCCATACTCGGTTTTCCTATATATCATACACTCTTCATGTCCAATGTACTCACACTGGTCACATTCCAATACTTCATCTTCAGCATACATCTGCCTGTCGCATTTGATACACTCACCCAGCTCGGGCTTTGGTGGAGGACCCAAATCTGACTTGCTTGAATATAGATGAAGAAATCTCTCACGTACACGAGAACCAGCAATGATTTGGGGTGATGTGGGGGTGTGGAGTAGGCGTCTAAGTTGACATGGCTGAAGAGTCTTCCTCCTAACACAAGAATCACTGAGAGAGACTTCGAGAACACGAAGAAACACAAAGAGTATGTGTTTGCACGGGATCATACGGTCTGGGCAACTGCAAGAGGGGGTTGTAGATAACCCGACATTAAACACATCGCCAGTTGTGCCTAAAATGAAGAAATCGGCTTCACAGTGTTGGAAATGATTTTGGGTTAAAGGCTAATTTGGGAATTGAATTTGGGTAAACAGGCTCACAATCACTCGACTGGTGTTTAAACAGAATTGAATTTTATTGCTTTTCAAAACTTTGGTTTGTACAGGACCTTAACTTTGTTTACAAACTCTCACTCTTGGACCTTACTACTCACTTTGGGATTTCACTCACTTACACTTTCATTTGCTAGTACAACTGCCCTATATATAGGGACACTCAACCGACCTTGGAACTATCTAGATTAGCCTACACAGTTAGCTTTAACAACCCCTAAACATACCCTAGAGTTCTCTAGAAGTCTTTGACCGTAAGGCTTATCCAACATTACCGACTTCATTTACTTATTTTAACAAGTCTAGAATTTTCTTTTTGTTGTTGGGCTTATCCCAACTAAACCATTCAGTACTAGCTAGAGGATTCTAGACTAGCCAAACCACTCCTCTTCTTCCAGATTAATCTTGATTAAATAAATCAAGTTTATTCTTCCAACACGCCCTTAAACTTGATTTGTAGCAACTCCAAGAATTTTCGTAATTTGGACGAAGACATCGTGCTTTAGTGGTTTCGTGAATATATCCGCAACTTGGTCTTGAGACTTTGTGTATTTTAGTTGTACCTTATTCTCTAAAATGCACTCTCGGATAAAATGGTACCGTGTGTCGATGTGTTTGTAGCTGCGGTCGTGGAACACTGGATTCCTTGCTAAAGCCATTCTTTGACTTGTTGTCCACAAATATTGTAGTCGGTTCTTCCGCTCCATTTTAAGCTCCTTCATTAAACTCCTTAACCATATCGCGTGACAGACACATGATGCTTTCGTCTGCGACATACCTGGCCTTCGCAAGTGGAGAGTGTGACGATTGGTTGCTTCTTCGAACTCCAAGTTAAGCCCGTATCTCCAGGAAAATACAAATCCAAAGAGTACTTTTCCTTTCATCTAAATCTCCAGCCCAGTCACTATCACTATATCCAACGAGTTTGTACTTGTTCCATTTACGAGTAAAATAAACCGAAATCAAGCGTACCTTTTAAGTAGCGCAAAATTCTCTTGGCAGCCTTCATATGGTTAGTCGTAGGTGCTTCCATGTAGCGACTAATTAGCCCCACTGCATAGAGAATATCCGGCCTTGTACAAGTTAAGTATCTCAAGCTTCCAACAAGACTCTTGTAAAGAGTCGGATTGACCTTCTCGCCTCCATCGACTTTTGATAGCTTGATTCCGCATTCCACGGGAGTGATTCTTTGGATTGCATTTCTCCATTTTAAATTTCTTCAGTTTCCTTCGCATATCTTTCTTGAGATATAAATATTCCATTTTCTTGTTGTTTTACTTCAAGCCCGAGATAGTATGACATAAGACCGATATCCGTCATCTCAAATTCTCTCACATCGCTTTCTTGAACTCTTGAACATTGTTGGGTTATTGCCCGTGAAGATCAAATCATCTACGTAATGTGCAGTATCGAGCAACATATCTCCTTTTTCATTCACCTTCACATAGAGAGCATATTCATGCGGGCACTTACTGAAATTATTTTCTAGGAAGTACTTGTCGATTCTACCGTACCACGCCCTTGGTGCCTGTTTTTTAGCCGTATAAAGCCTTTTTAACTTAAGGACTTTGTCTCCATGTCCTCTCGGTTTCGTACCCAGTGTGGTCTGCTCGACGTATACCACCTCTTCAAGATGCCCATTTAGAAAGGCAGACTTGACGTCCATTTGATGGACTTTCCATTTATTTTGAGCAGCTAGAGAAATAATTAGTCTAATAGTTTCAAGACGGGCGGGTGTGAGCAAATACCTCATCATAATCGATGCCCGCTCTTTGGTTGTAACCTTTTACAACCAATCTTGCCTTGTATCTTTCAACCTCCCCTTTAGCGTTTTTCTTAGCTTTGTACACCCATTTTACTCCAATCGCTCTTGTCCTTTCGGAAGTGTTACAAGCTCCTGTGTATTATTTTTCTCAATAGCCTTGATTTCTTCATCCATCGCCTTTCTCCATTTCTCGCTTTAACGGCTTCTTCAAATTTATTGGTTCACTTTAAAGAGACAAAAGAGAGATATATTGTCTCCGTAGATATCATTTAAACTCCTCGTCCGTAAGGGCCTTTCGCTAGAACTTTCATCTCACGGATGATGGATCATCATGATGCACTGCGGGAGGTGATGGTGGTGGTGAAGTAAGTGGAGCAAATGTCTGTGGTTGTTGTTCTTCTTCTTCTTCTGCAATAGGGAGCAAATTGTAATCCTTTTCTTGAACGCCAAATCCCAAGCCTTCTTCATCGAACTCCACATCTCGCTTGTAATGACCTTTTTATTGATTGGATCGTACAACTTGTATCCCTTTGGATCGAGGGTCATAACCGATAAATATGTACTTGGCGCTCTTGTCATCCAACTTCGTTCTTAGTCGACTCGGCATATGAGCATATGCGATACTCCCGAATACTCGTAAATGTGAGACGCCCGGTTTCACTCCGCTCCATGCTTCTAAAGGAGTCATGTCCGAAATCAAGCGTACCTTTTAAGTAGCGCAAAATTCTCTTGGCAGCCTTCATATGGTTAGTCGTAGGTGCTTCCATGTAGCGACTAATTAGCCCCACTGCATAGAATATCCTACCAGACAAGTTAAGTATCTCAAGCTTCCAACAAGACTCTTGTAAAGAGTCGGATTGACCTTCTCGCCTCCATCGACTTTTGATAGCTTGATTCCGCATTCCACGGGAGTGATTGCTGGATTGCATTTCTCCATTTTAAATTTCTTCAGGATTTCCTTCGCATATCTTTCTTGAGATATAAATATTCCATTTTCTTGTTGTTTTACTTCAAGCCCGAGATAGTATGACATAAGACCGATATCCGTCATCTCAAATTCTCTCGTCATCGCTTTCTTGAACTCTTCGAACATTGTTGGGTTATTGCCCGTGAAGATCAAATCATCTACGTATGTGCGGCATTTGGCAACATATCTCCTTTTCATTCACCTTCACATAGAGAGCATATTCATGCGGGCACTTACCGAAATTATTTTCTAGGAAGTACTTGTCGATTCTCTTGTACCACGCCCTTGGTGCTCGTTTTAGGCCGTATAAAGCCTTTTAACTTAAGGACTTTGTCTCCATGTCCTCTCAAGCCGTACCCAGTGTGGTCGCTCGCGTATACCACCTCTTCAAGATGCCCATTTAGAAAGGCAGACTTGACGTCCATTTGATGGACTTTCCATTTATTTTGAGCATGACTAGAGAAATAATTAGTCTAATAGTTTCAAGACGGGCGACAGGAGCAAATACCTCATCATAATCGATGCCCGCTCTTTGGTTGTAACCTTTTACAAACCAATCTTGCCTTGTATCTTTCAACCTCCCCTTTAGCGTTTTCTTAGCTTTGTACACCCATTTTACTCCAATCGCTCTTTGTCCTTTCGGAAGTGTTACAAGCTCCCGGTGTTATTTTTTTCTCAATAGCCTTGATTTCTTCATCCATCGCCTTTCTCCATTTCTCGCTTTCGACGGCTTCTTGAAATTTATTGGTTCACTTTCTGCAAAGAGACAAAAGAGAGATATATTGTCTCCGAGATATCATTTAAACTCCTCGTCCGTAAGGGCCTTTCGCTAGAACTTTCATCCGCGGATGATGGATCATCATGATGCACCTTCGGAGGTGATGGTGGTGGTGAAGTAGCTGGAGCAACTGGTTCAGGTGGTTGTTGTTCTTCTTCTTCTTCTACAATAGGGAGCAAATTGTAATCCTTTTCTTGAACGCCGAAATCCTTAAGCCTTCTTCATCGAACTCCACATCTCTGCTTGTAATGACCTTTTTATTGATTGGATCGTACAACTTGTATCCCTTGGATCGAGGGTCATAACCGATAAATATGTACTTGGCGCTCTTGTCATCCAACTTCGTTCTTAGCTGACTCGGCATATGAGCATATGCGATACTCCCGAATACTCGTAAATGTGAGACGCCCGGTTTCACTCCGCTCCATGCTTCTAAAGGAGTCATGTTCCACACGCTTTTGTCGGACAACGGTTTATTAGGTAAACCGCACAATCAACTCGCTTTCGCCCAAAACTCCCTGGCACTCTCTTTGTCTTCAACATACTCCGGCCATGTTGAGAATTGTTCTGTTTCTCCTTTCGGCAACTCCATTTTGTTGAGGTGTATATGGAACCCGTAAGAGGCCGACGGATTCCATTGTCTTCACAAGAAGACTCGAACTCGCATCAGTAAATTCTCCTCCTCCCGTCCGATCTCATATCCACAATTTCAAAGCCACTATCTTTCTCCACAAGGGATTTAAATTTCTTGAAATTGGAGAAAACCTCCGATTTTTGTTTCAAGAAATAAACCCATGTTTTTCGACTAAAATCATCGACAAATATGAGGAAATAGTTATTTCCACCATACGAGGTTGGTTTTATTGGTCCACAAACATCTCGTGTGAACCAACTAAACGGTCTTGTGACTCTTGAGAATGTTTCCTTAGGAAAACTTTTTTCAAATGTTTCCCAAGTAAACATCCTTCACACAACCGATCCTAGTTGTCTATTCTTGGCAAACCTCTAACCATCTTTTGTTTGGACAATAACTTTAACCCTCCAAAATTGAGATGTCCATACCTAAGATGCCAGAGCCATGACGGGTCTTTCACACAAGCAGTCAGACATCTTGCGACGTCATTTTGAATGTTCAAATAGAACATCCTATTTCCCGTCATTGGCACTTTGGCAATTAGTTTTCCTCTCTTATCTCTTATGAAAAGACTAAGGTTTTCCATATTCATCCTATAGCCCTTTTCTAAGAGTTGTCCCAAACTTAATATATTCATTTTTACGTTAGGGACATAATAAACATCGGAAATAAAGTCATGATTTCCATTTTTCAACTTAATTAAAATTTTGCCAAGACCACTCACCGGAGTTTTCGCTCCATTTCCGAACGTCACGTTGCCGGAAACTGATTCATCAAGCTCCACGAACTTCTCTTTCGTGCCGCACATATGGTTGCTTGCTCCCGTATCAAGCACCCATGTATGATTTTCATCATGGTCACCTCCTTTGCACGCCACCAACAAGGTCTGGTCTTCATGATTTTCTTTACTAGCGTAGTTTGCTCTCTCCTCGACATTATTTGAAGAAGATCGACATTCCGAAGCATAATGACCACGCTTATGACAATTATAACACTCAACTTGAGATTTGTCATACCTTGGCCTATTATTGTTGTGCCATGAATTGTTTCCTCTTCCACGACCTCTTGTGAAGCTTGACCTCTGGCCCCTTTGATCATCGTTGTTCCGTTTGCCTCTTCCTCTTCCGCCGTAGTAGCCGCTGCCCCTCTTCCTCTAGCATTACTACTAGAGCTCTCTCCTTTGTCTTTCAAAGTGAGCTTCGCTTGTAGAACTTGTTCTCCACGCTCCATCTTTACTTCTCTTTCTCATCCTTTCTTCATGGGCTTGTAACGATCCCATGAGCTCATCCACGTCATGGTTTCGACGTCTTTGGACTCCTCAATTGTGACGACGATATAGTCGAATTTTGGAATGAGTGGACCGTAATATTTTCTCGATCACACGACTATCACTCATGACCTCACCATTTCTTCTTAGTTGATTGACTACAACTAAAACTCTTGAAAAATAATCCGATATTAATTCGACTCTTTCATGGAGAGAGATTCAAACTCACCTCTTAGAGTTTGCAATCGCACCTTCTTTACTTTGTCCACGCCTTTGAAGGAATTTTGCAAAATTTCCCACGCCTTCTTTGCATTAGCAGCTCTTGATATCTTCTCGAACGACGACTCATCCATGCCTTGATAAATAAGGAATAAAGCTCTTTTATCTCTTTCTTGATATGCGCAGTGCATATCCTTTTCATTTTGCGGTAGCGCCGCTTCATCCTCTGGTTCAACATAACCTTTCTCGACAATTTCCCAAGCATCTTGTGAGCCTAATAACGCCTTCATTTGGATGCTCCAATTTTCATAATTATCTTTGGTGAGCTTAGGAATTTGGAAGGGAAACATCTCAGTAGCCATTAGGATTTATGGCTCTGATACCACTTTGTTGGAAATGATTTTGGGTTAAAGGCTAATTTGGGAATTGAATTTGGGTAAACAGGCTCACAATCACTCGACTGGTGTTTAAACAGAATTGAATTTTATTGCTTTTCAAAACTTTGGTTTGTACAGGACCTTAACTTTGTTTACAAACTCTCACTCTCGGACCTTACTACTCACTTTGGGATTTCACTCACTTACACTTTCATTTGCTAGGACAACTGCCCTATATATAGGGACACTCAACCGACCTTGGAACTATCTAGATTAGCCTACACAGTTAGCTTTAACAACCCCTAAACATACCCTAGAGTTCTCTAGAAGTCTTTGACCGTAAGACTTATCCAACATTACCGACTTCATTTACTTATTTTAACAAGTCTAGAATTTTCTTTTTGTTGTTGGGCTTATCCCAACTAAACCATTCAGTACTAGCTAGAGGATTCTAGACTAGCCGACCACTCCTCTTCTTCCAGATTAATCTTGATTAAATAAATCAAGTTTATTCTTCCAACACACAGCAGTGAAGCAGACAGAGACGCTCTTGGAGGGCTTCTTTTATTCGATTTGCCACCGGCTTAGTTGGCTCATTGAGTGTTTTTCTTTGAATTGGATCCACAGTTTTCACACCCACAAGAAGTCCTCCATTGATTTGCAACCAGCTCTTGGTAAGGACTTTTTGAGCATCTGATCGGTTCTGCATTCATTCATCAAAACACAATTAGGAAGAACCTATATCACCAACAACTTCAGACCTCATATGAGGCCACCAATTCTTGATTTCAAATCAACTGGCCGGTTATGTTGTTTGATATATTACAGAAATGTTGCATTGTAATGAAGGTAAGCTGGAGACGGAAGGAATAAACATTGCAAGACTGAATAAGGGGCTATACGAAAAACATGGAGACTGTATATTGTAGATTAAATATGGAGGAAAAACTTAAAACAGATAATATACATACTAATCAAAAGTAGGAAAAGGGCGCATAGGTAACAAAATTTTAAGGTAAAGATACAGAACCTGATAAAGAATATGCATCCAGTTAGTGCCAGGAGTTCGGACGTGATCCAATATCTGACCATATTTCTCAAACTTGCGCAACACTAGTTCGATATCCTTTTTGGAGAAACTGTACATCAAACATAAGGATGTTATTACTACTCCAAACGCATTGCAAGTACGTGGCACAAAATGAAAAGTACAATACAAGGTAAAAAGGGTTTCTAGTTATTTAAACTGAATAACAAAGACCTGCAATTTGTTTGTTTATCTGCATTCAGATGACCCTCAAACGATACAAGTCATTGATCAGATGGGTAGAACAATGAATGGCAATGTGGAACGCAAAAGTATGACTGATAAGGTATCTAGCCTATGACTGTGCAAACCGTCCATGATGGACTTCCAAAATCACTAATGAAGCTACTCAGTATGAATAAAGCAATACGTTATCGATATAAACATGTTGATTACTTCCTCCTCATCAAGATAAATGAAAATTATACCCAACTACAGCAATAATTAGCAATATAAATGAAAATTATACCCAACTACAGTCACCCATTCCTCCTCATCAAGATGTTTTGTGTCCTTCAACGCTTGATCAGCCTTTACAACAACTTCCTCAGGTGACCCTTTCCCCTTTTTGCTATTCTCTTCATCATCATCAGTAACAGGGCGATAAGAACTTGCCTCAAATCTTCTTTTCAATGGAGTAAGAGAATCTTTTCTCCTTACAGATAAAGGGGCGTCTACCTTTTCAGATTTTGGAGTCTTGAAGTTCAATTTTGTTCCAATCTCTCCTTCAATATCATCAGATGATATTAGTACAGAATTATCCATAACTTTTTGAGAGAAGTTGTTATTCCGATTCTTGGGTTTTAATTGTAGAGGGCTTTAGATAAAAATAAATAGATACGGAATACAAAAGGTTAGGGTTTCAATTTTGGACTCTGTGCCTGATTTTCCCTCCAGATATTCTTTTTAGCGCCAAAAGGTTGTTCGGTTTCTGAGTTCTGAGTCTTTTTGACTAGATCGTCCACTCGGTTTTGTTGATTTAACTTAGTTGCCATGGGCTCTTATTTCAATTGTTTTTTTTTTCTGGGTCTGGCTCCCGATCTGAATTTGACTCGTCATCTGAACTCCGGGGAAGTCAGATTGTTTTTTTCTTTCACTTTTCGGATGTCTGACTCAAAATCTGATTCGGCTCATACATCTGACTCAGAGCTACTTGGCCAGACGTTACGAGTCAGATTCCGATTTAGATGATTTAGACTAGTCAGTTGAGATCTTTTAAGATTGATTAGGGTTTGCCTAGAGTTCCGATCGACTGGGGCTGTGTAGGATGAAGAAGAACGGGAAGAAAGTTAATCTTTCAGGAAAGCATAAACTATCGTTGGATGTCAACCGTAGTACCCCATTTGCTGCTAAAGGAAGGTTTATAAGTCCGCAGGAACAACAAGCCAGGGATAAGCGGTTTGAGTGTACCCGACAGAGAGAATACATCCTGTATTTAATCTCTAAAAGGCCTTGCCATGGCTGCAAAACTACCTCGACGCTACAAAAGATGTCCTTGTCTCAGTTGACTGAACTTGAAAAGCAAACTAGATTTCATGAGTTGAAGAATAAGCTGTCTGAGGAGGATGATGCCTTTGGATCTGAAGGGAAGAAGAAGAAGTTGGAAGCTAAATCTCTACTTAAGAAGGTAAAAATATCTCAAGATGATGCATATGATGAGCCTTTCAAAGATGCATTTGGTTCTAAAGGGAGGAGGAAGCGTCCAAAGCTTTTGGAGGACAATTATGAATCTCTACTTAAAAAGGTCAATCAATCTCGAGATGCATATGAGGAAATGGCTGCCTGCCAGTCCATCTGTAAAAGGTTGTGACAGCAGCAGCTAGATTGTATTAATTCTGATATGGCCCATTTTTCATTCAACTACATCTTCTAAAGGCAAAATCCTCAATAACAACATTGCTAATACCAATCAGATAATGCTAATGTATCACTAATGTGGTTGGGTTTATAGAAAGTTCATATAATTGATCATTAAGATTGAAGATCAAATATCTTTTGTTCAGGTGTGTATGCCCCCTGATCTTTTTTCGTTTAGTTCCCTTGCTGGAAGTCTTTTGTTGACTTTGTGTAGAGCTGGCAAACGGGCGGGTCGGGGCCGGCTTGTTACCAACCCGCGGGTTACGGTTTAAAACGGGCCCAAGCTTGCGGGTTGATTTTCTTCACGGGTTGTCATTTCTTCAACCCGCGCCCGTTTGAAGGTAAAGCTTGCGGGCTTACGGGTTAGCCCGTCTTGTTTAATTAAAAATAAAATTAACAATTAATACATTATTTTCTTTCAATTAATACAATTAATTAACTTAATTTATGATACATTTACAAAATAACACACATAGAGGTTAAATTTACAAGTATCAAACACACTTGGTTGGCTCTGGATTGATATGCTTCTGCTAAAACTTTAGGCTGAGGCAGTGAGGCTCATCTACCGCCTTAAAAGAGCTAATATAGGATCATCGACTTGACTAGGCCTAGCTCTTCTAATCCTTCTTGTTGCTCAATCTTCTTCGAATCTTCTCTATTCACCCGACCGCATTCACACTAAAGACAAGGCGATGGGAACGGACACACAACTAAACTTGGACTCCAAAGTCGTGTTTCTCGCAGAGTCTGCTGCTGCATTCTTTAATCATCACCAGAAGTGTAACCATCATAAAACACCACCAATGCATTGTTTCCATTTAATGCAGGAGCAGGAAAATATATTACAAGAGAAATGAGAAAACACAAGAGATTACATAATAAATAAGATAGTTTCTCGTTCACAATGACCACAAAGATTAGTACTTGGTTCAAAGAAAATCTCCACGAAAATCTGTAAATATCATAAAATCTAAATCAATTAAGAAGAAACTACACTTGATTTGATCAATTTAGCATTCAGAATCAAGAAATTTCCACTTACAGCACAAGATAATTAAATTAAAAAAAAATCGATTATTAAAACTAATTCAATTAAGCAAATCTCTATTCAATTTAAACAAATCAATACATTTTCCAAGAAATCTCTATTCCTTTAAATACTCAAACTAAAACACCATTTCAAACTAAACCCCCAAATTTAATCGTTGTTGTTAAAAGAATTGAAGAAATTGGCTTGATTCTCAATACCAAAACACCACAGATGCCCTTTCGGTTCACAACTTCTTCATCTTCTTTTTATTTAATTAACTTCAATACCACCATTACTAACACCAACTGAATCTTTCCCCTCAACTCTCTCTCGTTATCATCTCTAATTCCACCAGCCGAATAACGCATTTACGCAGAAGAAGAAGAGGAGGAGGCAAGGAGCAGAAGAAAAAAAGAGAGAAGGAAAGAGAATGACGTCTCTTCATAGGTTTTGCATTTTATACCATGAACGTATGGATAGGATTAACCCTAGATAATCCGACTATCAGGACTAAATAATATAAAGTATTAATAAGATATCAGAGACAGGTTTGACCCGCGGTTTTACTGATCGGGCAGGTTAACCCGTTTTCCTACAAGCTACCATTTCTCCAACCCTAACCCGGCTTGTTTAGAACCAAGCCAAGCCGGGACGGGTTTTTCACGGGACGGGCCGGGCCAACCCGCTGGGTTTTCAGCTTGTTTGCCAGCTCTAACTTTGTGACTTCTACATAAATGGGCCTATGCCCATTAACGAAGTGTTTCTGTGTAGGCTTGAGCTTGGCTTGATTGCCGCTCAGAATTCATATCAAACCGCCTAAATTAGTCAGACGACTCGGACAGATTGCAAAACAAAATGCAAAATAAAGACAGAGATACGGATTCTTGGATGACCGAGTAGGAGTGGAGGGATCAATTGATAGTGCCATCCCACATGCGACCGAGGCAAGGTTAAAAGGTGCAAATAAGGAAATAAAAGTATTGCAAACTTATGAATTAAGCATGAATAGTGAAAATAGACCAGTAATTAGGCTAAGGAAAGAAATTCAGAAAAGAGGCTAGAAGAATCATTTAGATTCGAATTCATGGACTGGGGAAAATTGATGCGGAGGATGAAGTGCAGGGTTTGGCAGATAACGAATTCATGGATGAACAAATTGAGGCAGTGAATTGTGTTACGGGTGACGAAAATTTAGATTTGGAATCAGGTTTCAATCCATTAGCATCAAGGGATACAAATGAGTGGTGATGGATCATAAAATTTTAAGTTGGAACATTAGAGGGTTGGGTGAAGACCCTAAAATTGTTCTTCATTAGAACGCCATCCCGAAGAACAATCCTACTATTTGTACAATTCAAGAAACTAAGAAAGAATTGGTGGATGATAGATTGATTAGATCTTTTATGGGTAGTAATAGGTGCGATTATATATTTACAAGGCGTGGAAGGGGCTTACGGTGGCATTATTGTGATGTGGAAAGAAGGAATCCTAATATTGGAAGACTATCTTATTGGGGCATTCTCTGTATCAATTAAGTTTCGAAATGTAGCGGATAACTTTGTCTGGGTCTTTACATCTGTTTATGGTGCTTCGGATTGCGGTGATTACAACCAATTTTGGCAAGAATTAAGGGATATTCGAATTTTGTTTGCAGACCCTTGGTTGATTGGGGGTGATTTTAATGCACTTATGTCTCAGGATGAAAGGTGGAGCTTTGAGAAACAGAAGATTGTTTAGGTCTTTTGTAAACAATTTCTCACTTGTTGATTTACCTATGTCAGGAGGTAGATTCACCTGAACTAATTCGCAACAGCCACTGCTTCTAGTCAGGTTAGACAGATTCCTCTTAAGTCCGGATTTCATTGAGCATTGTCTTGTGCCTATGCAAATTAGGCTTAGAAGACCCATATCAGATCATACCCCTATTCTATTATCTTGTAATTCTGGTGACAAGTTGAAATCTCCGTTTAGGCTTGATAATTTCATTCTTCAACATCCTAATTTTCTTAGAAACCTTAAGATTTGGTGGGATAATATTGTTTTCTCGGAAAGCCTAGCTACATTTTGCCAAAAAGCTTCAGAAAGCTTTGAAATTTTTGTGAAAAAATGGCAAAGAGATACCTTTGGTAATTTACATTCTCAGCTGGAGAATTTAGAACTTACTATTGATATGCTTGATAACCTTGAAGAAGTTATGGGCCTCTCTGATGAAGATATTGTGGAAAGGGAGCAAGCTAAGATCAAGCATACTTCTATTTCCTTAAATATTACTAGAAAAGTAGCTCAAAGAGCGAAAGAGAGGTGGGCAAAAGATGGAGAAAGAAAACTCGCTTATCTTCATCAAATTGCTAGTTTCAAATATCAAACTCAACAGCATTAACTTTGCCTTATGATTGACGATTCTTTATGTTTTGATAAGAAGCTGATTGCTAAAGAAACGAAGGCTTTTTATTCTGCTTTATTTAATGAATCTCATAGGATTAGACCTGATTTTGAACAACTCGCTATGCCTACTATTTCTATTGCGGATAGTTTGCATTTAGAAAGGTCATTCTCGGAAGATGAAGTAAAATCGTTGATTTCTCACTTTTATAAAAATAAAAGCCGGAGACCGGATGGTTTTACTATGGAGTTTTATAAACATGCGTGGGAGGTGATTAAATTTGATCTTATGAAGGTGATTAATGAGTTTGAGTTGTCTAGCATGCTTGATTGGAGATTGAAGCCTTGCACTAATCTTACTTTGATTCCTAAATGTCTAGGTGCGGTTCTTTACATAACTATAGACCTATTAGTCGATTGGTAGTGTCTATAAAATATTCTCTAAATTGTTAAATGAAAAGAATGAAATTAGTTCTTCCGAGCATTATTTCCCGATTTTCGGGCGTTTATTCATGGAAGACAAATTCAGGGATGGTATTCTAATTGCTTCGGAACTCATCGACTCTAAGATTAGACAACAGACACTGGGTTGATATGTAAAGTGGATTTCGAGAAAGATTTCGAAAACGTGAACTAGAAATGTGTTGATTTAACTCTTCAGAAATTTGGCTTTGGTGCGAAGTGGAGAAGTTGGATACATTGGTGTATCACAACTCCTAGATTTGTTGTTTTGTTGAAAGGTGAAGCTCGAGCTTTTAAAAGTCAGAAAGGTATCGACAGGGAGACCCAATTTCACCATTCTTGTTCATTTTAGTGGCGGTTTTGTCTTTGATGATCAAAAAATCTGCTAAGATGAAGCTTATTTAAACTTCGGTGTGAGTTCTAATGGCTTGGTGATAAATCACCTTCAATTCTCGATGACTTAATCGTATTTCTGAAAGATGATCCTCAACAAGTTCAAAATTTAAAGAATATTTTGTTAGATTTTGAAACGGTCTCTGATTTAAAGGTAAACTTCAGAAAAAGTGCAATAGTTGGTTTGGGTGAGTTGAATAATGAGGAGCTTTGTGCTGATCTGTTTGGTTGTTCTTTGGATCAATTACCTATGAATTATGGGCTTTTTGATAAAGTACCCCTGCACTTCACTTTACACTAAAAAAGTGCCCCCGTTTTTTAAACATTTGTTAAAGTACCCTTGCCTTGACCGTTTTATTCAAAAAACGGTTAACGATAGCAGTCATTAATCTTGAGGTGGCGTAGTCAAAATGTCTAAAAACCCTTCCTACAGAGTGACTGTATTTTCTGAATCGCCGATTTGAGATGCGAGTCGAGTCGAGTCAATAGGAAACACGTGGCATCCATCTAACCATGAACATAATGAAAAATCAACGGCCCACAAAGTATTAATTTCATATATAGATATGTTCCAAAATAACATTGATGTTCCAAAATATAGATGTTCAAATAAAAAGACTAAAAGGACACATAATCCTAACTACTGCAAACCACATAACTATACTTCCATTCACTTCTATGTCTGACTCATCTTCTGCTTCTTTGAAGTTGTACAAGCTTTAACACGAGCTTTAGATGGTTGAGAGTTCTTAGCTAGAAAGAAGATCACATTTCTTTGCTTTTTCCAACACTAGATGGTTGAGATGATTGCTTCTTAGCTTTAGAAGTAGATACGTGTCATCAAATGATGTAAAAGGTAGCACCATCTACCCGAGTTCTTTGCCTCTTAAATTTTGGATTTTTGCCAACATCACCACCTTGACATGTACTTTTGTTATGACCAGTTGATTTACATCTTGAACATGAATATGCCTTTGTAGGTGCTTTAGGCTCATCCCATGCTCTCTTCCTCTTAACTCTAGGCCTTCCTGATTTCCTAATTTTGATAGCAGATTCTAGTTGAATATTCTCATGTTCTTCCAACTAAATAATAAGACACATAATAATAATGAGTAAGAAATTAAAGAGATAGTTGAGAAGTAGCAGATAACTAGAACAAAATGAGAAACACAATTAAAAACATCAATATTTTTTATGTTCTTCCAAATACCTCAGGCCAATCTTCTTGAGCAGGAAATGGAAACACAACTGGAGCATATGTTCTCTTGTATGCAGCAACTGTATAATAATGAGAGCAGTACCTACAAAATTTGAGAAACAACAATGCGATTTGTAATATGAGATACAAACATAAGAGTAATGGTTTTGAAATAATAATGCAGTTGTTATATACTTACCTTGTCCAATCAGGTCTGAATGGCTTCAAACAACACACAGCATGTTGACAAACAAACCCTCTGAGTTGCCATTGTAGACAACTGCATTGCTTTTCATCCAATTTGACAATGAAAATTGCCTTGCTACCTTCATTTGTAACTTCATACAACTTACCACTAACACATGGGTCAACTTTAAATGCACCAACCAACTTACACATCTTACCAATCAATTTCATAGCAGTAGGAACCAATCCAGTAGGATCCCATTTTGCACTCTCCTTTCTCCTTTTGTGAAACAAACTCATAACCAACCTATTGTAAAGAATTCCTAGTCTACATGATTAACCAACCTATTGTAAACAAACTTAGAGTTTGAGGTTCACTAATTGGGGAAAAAAAATCCTTCTCATGACACAAAGAACATGATTAAGAAACTTCATAAAACCACATGTGTAATGATTATCTAATAGTTTAAAACATTTACGAACTACTAAGAGGAATTAGGATCATTGGCTAAGAACAACCATAAAGGGGAGACATGGCTTTACAACAACCATAAAAAAAACAAGAACATTAAAGCTTGAATTTTCCTGTACCTTGGTCATTTACTTGTACATCATCATCACCCGAATTATCATTATCTGCATATATAACATTAAAGTGTTAGTACAACAATCTTAAGATTCAATACATATTAAATTTACACAGGTATAACAACATTAAATCAAGTTTGCAGGATTATAAGCACCTTCATCTGTACTTTCATTTTCAGCATCACTTGTATCTTCATCATCTTCATCAGTATTGTAAGCAGCTGCAGCTTCGGGATCTTCTACAGGATGGCACTCATCCACTTCTTTGTTCTCAAGTTGAATTACCAACTCATCATTTTCTTTCATTTTCTTCAACCAATGTTCTTCATCAAAATAATCATCATCTGCAATTGCTTCCTCATCTACTTGAACTGGTGTACTACTACATCCCCCTCTCACATTATCACCAACAACACTTGCTTGAGTAGGCTGTGAACTGCCCTGTCTAAACAACTTTCTAGCACTACAACCACCTGCACTTTTGTTCATATCACCTCCAAGTCTTGGGCTTCTTCTCACTTGGAGGGTGACTTTGATGCATGCTTTCTTAGGTGTGACCTCCTTGTCCCATTCTGGATTACTAACCTTCACAATCAACTCAATAAAACCATTGTCATTTACTACAGCATTCTCCCAAAACCAGAAAAAGGCATGATCATTCTTTAGTGTCCATGGAACTCCATGTTCTGACATCCATAATAAAGCAACATCATCTATGTCTTCCAAACATAACTTCTTATGAACCATTTGCACAAATATCCTCAGACTCATCCTATCTCTTTGTAATTTTTTGAAAGAAAACTCAATCTTACTCTCAATGCAATAACAACTTATATTTCTGAACTTGGTTTTTCCCTTCTCAATATTTCCACTGAAAAATACAGAAATACAAATGTATTACAAACACAGACCAAAAAAAGTACCACATACACAAATTTTCTAAAAAATTAAACAATCAATTTATTTTTATGGGAATTATTATTATTATTTACTTGATTTTATAAAATTATTTCTTTAACTTTATACAAAAATACAGACCCAATGCAGATTCTTCACAGATTTCATCTTTTTTCCAGATTATTCACAGACAAAAAGAAAAGGAAAAAAACAAAAAAAGAATGATAGGGATTGAAGATTCTTCACAGATAAAACAAAGGAAAAAGATAAACAATGATGCAAAAGTTAGGGTTTCAAGAAAATAAAGTTAGGGTTTCACTTTATTTTGATAGAAAAAGCTTTGAAATCACTCTATTTCATCATGCAGACACAGATCTAACAAAATCAAAAGTTAGGGTTTCGAATCTTCTTACCTGGACATCACTTTCTCCTTTCCAGTCGTTGTCATAAAAGATATATCCATGTTCACCTTCAATTGATTAGATTAATCATCAAACATACCAACTATCCAATCGATTCAATTGAATCTTCAAGTTTTCTTTTTTTTTCTTTTTTTCCAGAAACAGAAGAGAAGGAAGAAGAGGCTGAAAGGAAAACTGAGATTTACTTTCTCTCACTGGTTTAATATATACCGTAGGGGTTTATAGTAATTTTACTCTTTGTTTTTGACTTGGTAAACGACCGTGGACTCATTATGTGGGCCCAAGACGTCAAAATAGACAGTAAGGGCAGTTTAACAAGTTTTAAAAAGACGGGGGCAGTTTTTTAGTGGGTATTTTCGTATGAGGGCACTTTATCAAAATTCCCATGAATTATCTTGGCATTCCTCTGGGTAGAAAATCAAAGTGCAAGATGGTATGGAATGATATTATTCAACGTTTTATTCAAAAATTAGCGGGCTGGAAGAAGACGTATTTATCTAAGGGTCAGAGATTGATATTGATTCAGAGTGTACTGTCTAGTCTGCCGGTATATTTTTTATCAATGTTCCAAATGGCAGCTACTGTTTCCAAGGAGATTGAAAGAATCATTCGTAAGTTTTTGTGGTGCTCTAGTAATTCTACTAGGAAAAGAAGCTGGATTACATGGTCGAGAGTTGCTCTTCCAAAATGCAGAGGTGGTATAGGTATCAAAAAGTTGAATTTGATGAATAAAGCATTACATGCTAAATGGGTGTGGCGGTATGGATCCGAAAGACATGCATTGTGGAGGAGATTAATGAACCAGAAATTTGGTGGTGCACAAGAAGCTTTATTTCCACATTTGACCAATACTTCTATCGGTCGTAGTTTGTGGAAAGGAATTTTGAAAACTATAGATTTTGTAAAGTCCGGTTCCATTTTAACTGTAGGCAATGGGTCAAGTATTCAATTTTGGGAAGATGAGTGGGCTGGAGAGCAGTCTCTAAAAACTTCATTCCCTGTTTTATATCAATTGTCTAGAAGAAAAAAATGCAAGGGTTAGTGAAATGATTTCACCGGAAGGGGCATGGAATTTGCATTTCTCTAGGAATTTGAATGATCAGGAGTTGCTCGAGGTGGCGAATCTTCTACAGATTATTGGTGAACCTAATGTTTCAGAAATGAAGATTCAAGGAAATGGAGATACGGTGATAATTTTTCCTGACAAGCAGCTCTGGAATTCAAAAGTACCTCTTAAGGTATCCTTTTTTAGTTTAGACATTATGCTACAGTGGAGCTCCTACTCTTGATAAGCTTTATGCGGCATGATTGATTCAGATCCAAACCGTCTCTTATGCAACTAGATGGTAGAGACAAATGAACATTTTTTCATCCATTGCAAACCGTTTACGAGGTATGGACTTATTTCCTAAACAACTTTGGTATAAATTGGGTTTTCTCGGATAATGTTAGAAAAAACATTTGGGAATGGGGAAGCAAACAATCGAAGAAATCTAAAAACATGATTAGGAAGATTTGGAGCTTACTTCCCTTTGCTATTTGGTGGTGCATTTAGATGGAACGTAATGCTAGGTTTTATAATAATCTTGTTAAAGATTCAACTTTAGTGATTGCTGACGTAAAATGCTTTTTGTTTAATTGGGGTTTACCCTCTGATTTGTTTTCGGGATTTACTTTGTCCAATTTACTTTGTAATTGGGATGTAGTTGTACACTCATCCATGTAACTCTATGTGTTTTTGATGTCACTGTTTTGGTGACTCAAGAACTTTTTAATTAATTTTGCCCTTTTGCTGTCAAAAAAAGAATCATTTAGTATCAGGGAAGAAGGTGACACAGACAAGATAACATCACATTTCCATTCATAATATTCATTGTAATTCATTAAATATCCAGAAATCATCACCATAGTTCTGGTCTCTCCTCTCTCTCTCATAACCGTTTTCTAGTTTTCCTCTTCCGATCCATAACTTTTCTCGATTTCGTTTAATTGTGATCCAAATCCATCATATTTGATCCGATTTTTTCGCATCTTTCGATTGATTTGGTTACAAAAAAGTAGTATAATTAAATAAATCATCGTTTTCTTTAAAACGATTTTAGGTTTGTATATATATATATATATATATATATATATATATTTTATTTTATTTTTATTTTGTAATCAATTAATTTCGTTTCTTGGCTCGGCTTTTTGCCAATTAGAAGATTATTATAGGCATAATGGCGGTTCTATTGATACTTTCATCACACAGATATATCATTGTGAATGATTTTACGCAAGTGGTCATGATTCTACAAGTTTTTGAAGATATGTGGCTACAAGAAGTGATCGTGATAACGATGAATCGGGCATATTACTCCCTTCTGGGACAATTTACTCTTAAAGGAGAAGAAAAATTGAATTGGGCAGATTACTCCCCTATGGGACATTTTACTCTTAATGTAGAAGATGAATTCAGATGGCAGAAATTTATTTCATAAGCCATGTTTCAAATATCAGTTTCATCTATAAAACATGATATATGTAATTTTTTATTGTTCTCATCTTTGATGTATCTGTAATTGATGTATTCAATTTTACAATATTAATGAAATCAACATGTTTCCTTCAAAAAAAATATGTAATTACATATATATAAACAAAGGTACTAACTACCATAAATGCTTCCTTGCATAAACCATATGTACATATCCAGAACGCATCCATCGTATACATACCTACCATACGAACTGTCAGACTGTTAGTCAGACATATACTAACCCATCCATCATATTTAATATTCATATAAACCGCCTAAATTAGTCAGACTATCAGACAGATTGCAAAGCAAAATGCAAAACAAAGACAAGGATGACCGAGTAGGAGTGGAGGGCTCAATTGATAGTGCCATCCCACAGGAGACAGAGGAAAGGTTAGAAGGTGCAAATAAGCAAATGAAAGCATTGCAAACTTATGAATTAAGCATGAATAGTGAAAATAGACGAATAAGCTTAAGGAAGGGAAGAAATTCAGAAAAGAGACTAGAAGAATCATTCAGTATCGGGGAAGAAGGTGATACAGACAAGATAACATCACATTTCCATTCGTAATATTCATTGTAATTTCATATATATATATATATAGGCTGCCTAACAAACAAAGATAGTAACACTAGTGGAAAATGGTGTTTTCCTGACCCACAACCCCGACCCTCAATGGCGGCCAGTTGACCGCGGACCGGTCAAGACGGTCATAGATTTAATAAAAATACATAGAGAGTTAAAAACATTCATTGAATGAAATTTTTCATTACCAGTGTATCCCCTAGTTCACCAACCCACATTAAGACGGCCAAACCTATAGTTTTCTATGGTTCAATTTTCTAGGTAGCTATTTTCCCCTTCTCTCCTTATCTCTTCATCCATCTATTATCCCTAGCATATTTCTCTTCTGCTCTTGAGAAATTGCACATTTCTTTTCTTCTTCTCGATCCGCTCACTTCATTCACCACCACATACCACACCACCACCATCCCACTACTTCCATCACCACAAAAACACCCTTTTCTTCTTGTTCTTATCCATTGAAAGACCTATGTTTTATGTTTGTTGGGAAGTTAAACCCTAAAATAATCAGATCGAAATCTTATGCCACCACCAACATCTTCTTCTTATCATTCTTCAACACTAATCGCCAATTGATTCACCCACCAACTACAACAACAATCAATATCAGGAGGGAGCAGTTAGTTTACTCAGTCATGCATCTTATTTGTATTGATTCTTTACTTCTCATTTCGAGTTTATTGTTAAAATTCTGTTTTAAATTTGATCGATTTGTTCTTTCATAGAAATCAAATTTAGGGTTTTTATGAAAATGAAAGCCTAGGTTTTCTAATTGTGGTTTTCTTAAATTGGGTTTTTTAGAGGTATCTGATTCATGTAATTAGTATTGTTTTTGGTGTTGATTAACGGGTAATTTTATGACTAAGAATTTGTTATGATTTTAAGATTTATCGTTTTTTTTTTTGGATGATTGTTGTTGTGATAGAATATGAACTGGTAGAATCTGATTTTGAAGTTTTTGGTACCATTATAGTGTTCAAATTTGAGTTTAAATTTTGATTTCATTCTTTTTATTAAGATTTTTCAGTTTTTTGTCTTCTAGATTGGATTCTAATGTATGATATACTATTTTCATGGCTTGAATGATTGCTGATCACTACCCTAACTGCCTTGCATAAACCATAAATACATATACAGAACGCATCCATCATATACATACCTACCATACTAACTGTACTAGACATCTTAGGGTACCCAACACCAACCAGACCATAAACATGCACATATCAGACTAGTACTCTAAAAAGATTGGAAATGTATCTAGCATTAGATTAAGAATAATAGTACTATTGTTAGAATTGGGATAACAAAAGTATGCGACCATACTCCCCGAATCATACGGTATTTAAGCTGGCCAACTCAGTCCACTTGAGTTCTAAACCTAAGTAACTTGTATGATTCTCTGAGAAGCTCAGATTAATAGATTTTATTACGCAAATTCAATTCAAGTTGCATTAAAACAAGGCCTTCAAGAACTATCAGTATCTTTCCAATTCCCGCATAAAATGTTGAGAATAGCCAGGCATTGGTGACATGCTGAGAGTCTTGGGGGATCAGAGCTTCTATGACAATGCTGCAGCACTACGACCTGTTAATCTAAGGGCCTATCTTTCACCCTTTATGCAGGGTCATTCTACTATATATAGTTAGAAATTAAACAATAGTTATTCTTTGTTGGGGTTGGGAACAAAGTGTATTTACTCTAATCAAAGTTTTGGTTAGAGACACAGGATCTGAATCCGAAGCCTGAATTAAGTCTAGAGAAAAGTGAACAGATTACAAGTCGACCACCGCCATCCACGCTCTATTTTAATCATCTTCGAAGAACAAGCTTAAAAGCTCTATTAGCTAAAGATAGAAGAAACCGATCACACTATTCAGAAAGTAGAGAAACAATGTACTGCAAAAGTTAACAGATAATAAACAGACATCAAATACAATTGTTTTCTGTGATAAAATAGACGGAAAGTTTCTTAATAAGAAGTACCTAAACACGCCAAATTAAGAACATTAATCCTAAAAAACAAAAATAATCTTGATATCCTTGGATTTAAAAGGAAATTTAGTGCATCTAAGGCATAGGGTTTGTGGTTGAGTTAGAATGCGCGAATAGGAAAATTAAAAATAGCTAAAAGAAACAAATGAGTACACCTTAGTTTGAAATGCAAAAGATCACTTAAGATGCTTTATCCAAGATGGCGGTGGCAATGCACGTAGCATATTTTACGGGCCGGAACCTCCCATTTCTGTATAAATACCCAATATCTACGCAAGCTCTTCAACGCTTCTCGCTTGGATATTCAAACCCCAAACCTAATGATTCCAAACTGAGAAAAACAACATTACTGGCCTTCTTGACCGAAACCTAAGACTTGGATTCTTACAACTCTACCTCTCTCGGAAGATGGTTCTGTTATGATGTTCTCTATCGAAATCGAAATATCCTTGTGCAATATTTGCCACTTGACCCCATCGAGCACCCATACATTCATAGTCACCTGTCTTGTCATCCATCTAACTTTAGCGTAGAAACCCATCCTTCAAACTCCCCACTCGACATTTGTTACCATACTCAGCATCATCATACCTCACATCTGGCAAATTAATCAACTACATTGATGTCCATTACTTTCGGTTTTCTGATTGAGATCGTAAACTAACATTTTATTCTCCTCTTGAATCCATAACAAAACACCCTTATGGATAACAACTGTTTGTAAATTAGACCATCCTCACACGACATTTTCATCACGGAAACTTGAAAACTTTTACATAGACCCAAATCAGAACAAAAAACATTAACATTAAACATCTTTGACGGACTCATCAAATTTGGGGATACATACAACCCTATAATGACTTGCGAATGATGATGAATACTCACAAAAAAACCAAGTAATTTCTCCGTTATCCCGGGAACCCGGTGGTGAAGTAAGGGAAACCCATTTCTGAGTTAATGGATTACAAACAAGATACCTCTCCTGACCATTTAACCAGGAATTACAAAGTACAAAACCATAGATAAGCTAGTTTTAGATCTTTATGTTGAGAGTAAATGTAATGTTTTGTAATGTCATGGAAATATTTCTGTTCGAGTCATGACACAATGCGTCTGTTTGTAATAGAAGTTGTACGGACAAGAGTAGTCCACATGTAACTCTTTGCTTGGGTCTTATATTTGACCAAGTGAAGAAAGAGAAATAATTATCATCTTCTAAGTTAATGATAACAGAGAGTGAGAAGAACTTATAAAGTTCCCACTTTTCCATTAACAAAAATCAATCTAAACATCTCTTTTAATCACTCAAAACAAACAAAAGTTTATATCAGAGCCAAGATCAATCGAATCTGATCTTGGTAGTAGGAAAAAATTCAATCAATCATCAACCCAATCAATGACAAGTTCTAGCAACTCAAACCTTTATATTCAACAACCTTCAATCCCAATTTTTTATGGAGAAAATTATGATTTTTGGTCCATCAAGATGAAGAACTTATTCATGTCTCAAGATGTATGGGAGATTGTACAAAATGGGTATGATGAAATTGAAGATACATGAACTCTAGAACAAGCAAAAAAGGATTTACTTAAGGAGAGTAGGAAGAAGAATGCTAAAGCATCCATGTACATTCAAAAAGGAGTTGGAGACACTATTCTACCAAGAGTAATTCATTTTCCTAAAGCTAAAGAAGCTTGGGATATTCTTCAAAAGGAGTATGGTGGAAACAAGAAGGTAAGAGAGTTGAAACTTCAATCATATAGAAGAGATTTTGAAAATCTCCATATGAAAGATAATGAAACATTGAATGAGTTTTCTTCTAGAGTTATTGAAATTGTTAATCAAATATTGATGTGTGGTGAAAATCTGGAAGAGAAAAGAATTTGTGAGAAGATTTTAAATTGCTTACCGGAAAAATTTGGACCCATTGTTGCGGTTTTGGAAGCAACAAAAGATCTTTCTACATTGGAGTCGCAAGAGTTATGGGCTCAATTGAAAGTCTATGAAAAAAGGGTGTCTCGACACGCCGAGAAGTCGATTGAAAGTGCATTTCAATCAAAAATGAACTTGAACTCAATGAAGAAAAATGAGTATAAGGGTGATGTTTCATATAACTTCAAATGAAAGGCAAAATGGAAGAAAAGAGGAGCTAATTCCAACAACTATACAAAGATTGAATCTCAACAAGTACCAAAATGCAATTTTTGCAAGAAGAATGGTCATTTGGAGAAGAATTGTTGGAACAAAGGGAAACCTCAATGTCATCATTGCAAGAAGTATGGATATTTGGAGGAGGATTGTAGATACAAAAGAGATGAACATGCCGGTAGAGCGGAAGAGAAATAATAAAAAGGAAAACAAAACTTGTTTTATGCTTGTCAAAGTGCTGTAGAAACTTCCAAGAGTTAATTGTAGTTTGTGGATAGTGGTTGTACTACTCATATGTCCGGTATGAAGAGCTTGTTTGTTAATATGGATACATCCATAAATTCTCTAGTAAAGATAGGGGATGGAAACATGGTTCAAGCTAACGGAAGAGGTACCATTTGTGTGCAAACTATCAATGAAGCAAAATACATTAGAGATGTGTTATATGTTCCGGATTTGGCACAAAATTTGCTTAGTGTTGGGCAACTTGTGGAGCTTGGATACGCGATTCATTTTGAAGATGGATATTGTACCATTTATGACAAGAAGCACAAGAACAAGATACCAGTCATGAAGAGTATCAAGATGGAGAAGAATAGAAGCTTTCCAATTGTATTTGAAAAGGAGAAGAATGTTGCATTGAGGATGGAAACCATTGATGAAACATGGTTATGGCATAAAAGACTTGGGCATTTGAATTTCAATAGTCTCAAGGTGCTTTCCAAAAAGAACATGGTGCAAGGACTTCCACAACATATCAACCACAAGGATGGAGTATGTGAAGGTTGTGCACTTGGAAAACAACATCGCCAACCATTCCCAAAAGGTGTAGCATGGAGAGCAAATGAAATTCTTGGTTTGGTAAATACCGATGTGTGTGGACCAATGAAGACACCAAATCATGGAGGTAATAGATACTTTATCTTATTCATTGATGATTATAGTCGTATGACTTGGGTGTACTTCATGAGACAAAAGTCCGAAGTTTTTAGCATCTTCAAGAAGTTCAAGAGCCTTGTTGAAAAGCAAAGTGGTCACTACATCAAAGTTTTGAGAAGTGATAGAGGCAAAGAATACAACAACAAAGAGTTTGATAAATTTTGTGAAGATGAAGGCTTGGAAAAGTAACTAACCGTGGGTTATACTCCTCAACAAAATGGTGTTTCCGAGAGAAAGAACCAAACCGTTATGGAGATGGCGAAGTCCATGCTTCATGAGAAGGGTATGCCTAAAGTGTTTTGGGCCGAAGCCATTAACACCGCCGTCTACTTGATGAATAGGTGTCCAACAAAAGCCGTATGGGATAAAACTCCAATTGAATCATGAGGTGGAAGAAAACCATCGGCAAGGCATCTTAAAGTTTTTGGTAATGTGTGTTATTCTCAAATTCCAAAGGTGAAGAGAACAAAGCTTGATGAATCAAGTGAGAAGTGTGTACTCCTTGGCTATAGCCTCCAATGAAAAGGTTATAGGTTGTATATCTTGAAGAGCAACACAATGATTACAAGGCGTGATGTGTTATTTGATGAAGGAGCTTCATGGAATTGGGAACTAGGTAAAATTGAGAAGAGAACCATTATTTTTGATGAAGAACAAGAAAATTCATCAACAAATGAAGTTGAAGAAGGTGAAGAAAATGAGGAAGAACTACCTCAAACACCACCAAATACAAGACAATGAGCATCTCCAGTACTAGTGCATCAACATCACCACTATCGGCACCAAAGAAGTTGTGAAGGTTGAGAGGAGTTTATGAAATATGTAACTTTTGTACGGTGGAACCGGAAAATTTGAAGAAGCATCAAAAGAACGGGTTTGGATAAAAGCTATGAAAAAAGAAGTTTTTGTCATTGACGAGAACGATACATGGGGAAAGGTAGCAAGGCCAAGTGACAAAGAAATTATTGGTGTTAAATGGATCTACAAGGTGAAGTACAATGCGGATGGATCGGTTCAAAGGAAAAAAGCAAGGTTGGTGGCAAAGGGATACTCACAACAACCCGGCATCGACTACAATGATACTTTTGCACCGGTTGCTCTTCTTGACACCATTAGAGCCGTGATTGCTATGGCTTCCAAAAAAGGTTGGTTACTTTATAAACTTGATGTCAAATCGGCATTTTTGAATGGAGAAATCCATGAAGAGGTCTATGTAGAACAACCACAAGGTTTTGTGGTGGAAAGATAATAAGATAAGGTGTACAAGTTGAAGAAAGCTTTGTATGGCCTAAAGCAAGCACCAAGAGCTTGGTATAGTGAGATAGATGTATACTTAAAGAGGAAAAACTTCAAAAAAAAGCAAGAGTGAGCCTACACTATATGTGAAAACAAAAGGTACGTCTATTCTCATCATTGCCTTGTATGTTGATGATCTTATCTTTACAGGTAATGATGTTCATATGATTGAACAATTCAAGAGAGAAATGATGATGAAATATGAGATGAGTGACATGGTTTTTCTCAAGTACTTCCTTGGTATTGAAGTTCACCAAAGAGAAGATGGAGTGTTCATTTCTCAAAGTAAGTATGCCGAAAAGGTGTTGAAGAAATTTGGTATGCTTGGTTGTAACCACACATCTACACCACTTGTAGTGAATGAGAAACTCAAGAAGGATGATGGAGGAAGAAAAGTTGATGAGACTTATTATAGAGGTCTTATTGGAAACTTGTTGTATCTTACACACTCAAGACCCGATATTATGTTTGCTTCAAGTATGCTTTCTAGGTTCATTAGTTCACCTAGTCATTTACATCTTGTCGCGGAAAAGAGGTTGTTGAGGTACATACAAGGAACAATGAATTTTGTAATAATATATTCAATAAATTTGGAGGTAAAATTAGTTGGCTATTGTGATAGCAACTTGGGAGGATGTATTGATGACATGAAGAGTACATCAGGGTATGCTTTTTCTCTTGGTTCGGGTATATTCACATGGGCATCGAAGAAGCAAGAAACCATAGCTCAATCCATGGAGGAAGCAGAGTACATTTCGGCATCAATAGATACATCTCATGTTGTATGACTAAGAAGAATCATGGAAGACATTCAAGAGAAGCAAGAAGAAAGCACCGTGATTTTTTGTGACAACAAATCAGCAATAGCTATGTCCAAAAATTCGGTGGAGAATTGTAGAGCAAGGAACATTAAACTCAAGTACCATTTCATTCTAGAAGCGGTTGAAGATGGTGAGATAGAACTCAAGTATTGCAAGACGGAAGACCAATTGGCGGACATATTCACCAAGGCACTTCCCAAAGGTAAATTTCAACATTTATGTGAACTACTAGGAGTAGAAGAACATCACATTAAGGAGGAGATTTTGGAGAGTTAATGTAATATTCTGTAATGTCATGACAATGTTTCTATTCAGGTCATGACACAATGCGTCTGTTTGTAATAGAAGTTGTATGGACAAGAGTAATCCACATGTAACTCTTTGCTTGGGTCTTATATTTGACCAAGTGAAAAAAGATAAATAATTATCATCTTCTAAGTTAATGATACAGAGAGTGAGAAGAACTTATCAAGTTCCCACTTCTCCATTAACAAAAATCAATCTAAACATCTCTTTTAATCACTCAAAACAAGCAACACTTTAAGAAACCTAAAATTGAACAAATGTTCATTTCTAGACATGAACTCTGAATGCAATTCATGATATCCGGTTCTAAATCTCAAATGGGTTTTTTTATCAACATCTTCTTGAGTAATCAAATGATAGTGTATCCATGGGAGAGACTTGTGATTGATCTGAAACCACTTGATGATGAAACTAGGGTTTGAGAGGTTAGATAACCATACCTTGGATAAACACTTGAACTTGTAGATTAAATTCAGAGGAAGATAAACAAATATCTCAATCAAGATATCATCTGTTAATGAAGTAGAAGAAACCATTGCCAATAGTCAAGAGATTGAAAAACCCTAGAAAATTCCCCCAAATTTCTTTGTTGTGACTGATGAGGTTTATAATGAGAGGGGAGCAAATAGGAGCGTGACCCAACAGATAGAATGTATTCTGTTTTTATATTCAGCTCAGACTTAATATGATTAGTAGCTTGGTCCAATGAGTCAGGAGTATTTTGTTACCTGATTAGAGTCAGGGGTTAGGTCTGAGTTAGATATCAAGTCAGATGTGACTCAAAATTTAAAACAATCGGCTTAATATTTGAAAAGGAAAACTTAATTGATGATTCTAGCTTAGGGTAATCCCTATGGAAATGGCCAAATCCATTTTTTTGTTGAGCCAGGTGGATGGCCAAACTGGATTTTCCACTATGGTAAAGCATTGGGCGGTTTATTATCAAGCGCCCGTTCTTGAGACACACGCTGGCGTTGGCAGGAAAAGTGGAGGCGTTGAAACTAAGAACTCTGGCGTTGAAAATACAAACTCTGGCGTTGGTCTTATCAATGCGGGCGTGAGAAACAAAATCGCCAACGTTCATATCTCCAACAACCATAATTCCAACGTCTATATTTGAAAAACTATAAATTTCTTCAACTGATTTCATTTTCAGTCACACCACTACTATTTACTTCTTCTAAAACTCTTCTAAATCAAAAACTTTTGATGCAATAGGAGCGGCATTTTAAGAAAACCGGTCATTACTGTAAAGAAGAGAAGAGATCGAAGAAATGAACTAGCACCGCGGCCTGCCACATGTATAGATTTGTTTTCAAAATCGGGAAGCAGAGTTTGCTGCGTCGAGTGTAATTGTTGGTTCATCATTAGTCCAAGGTCATGTGTCGGGCATCAAGATCGGTTTGAGGATTATTTTAGAATGAGAAGTGGATTTTCAGACTTAAAGGCTATTTATGAAGTTTTACCCCCTCAAGTCCGAGAAAGGGTTGATATATATCTTTGGCGTGCGCTTTTTAGTGTGAAGCCTAGAATACACAACAAAAGAATTCCGACAACAGTGGTAGAAATGTGGTGGGCAACGACGCACACATTCCATTTTTTGGATTTTGGAATTGGTAAGCTTGTTTAACTTAACTTAAATTATTTTTTTTAAATAATTATTAAATAATCAAAAGAATTAGTCATAGTTGATATTATACTTGTAATAGGAATTACGACCCTTGATTCATATTTCATTTGTGGGATCCCAAGTGGAATAGGAGAGCCGCCACCATTCAACCAAGAAGAATGGATTTTAAATAGTAAATGGGAGACGTTTTTTCCATAGTTTATAGATTCAGAAATACCTGAAGATTATAAACAATTGAAAGGAGGTGGGATTAAATGTTCAGCGTTGAAGTATTTCCTTAACCAACCCAGAACATGTAGATGACTATCCTGAACTCGAAAGGATGTTTATCTTATGGTATTGGGTCAGACATTCTTTCCAAACTCAACTTCTATTGCTCGTGTTGGTTGGCTTCATCGTTAGAAGATCTTGAAAAAGAACCGTATTATGGATCGGGATGCACTTTAAGCGGTGTCTGTACTGCGGGCTCGATCATGCGTTCATGGGCGGAGACAACTTCACTAGTTTCTGGGCATCATAGAGGTAAATATCAAAATTATTATTTGAAAATTTAAATAATTTTTATGAGAAAATGTAGATTAAGTCAAAATACTAAAATAATGGAGTAATTTTCCGTATTGGTGGTATAACTACTTAGTGTTAGCAAAACCAAATCCTTAAAGACGATACCCAAAGATTTCCAATGTTGAATGTGTACATCTCGACCAACTTAGCAAAGGGCAATCGATTAAAGAACATATCGGGTTCGGTTAAATTCGGAGGTTTCATCAGATGACTGCGCCTGGCGAGCAACAACGTCGTTGTTCACCCTTACATTGATTTTCCTTAGTATGATGCTAATGTTGGGCAACGTATTCTTGATTATTTTCTGCATAGAGTTGTTTTTTACACTCCACAATTGGATAGAGGGGTTTGGTACCTGGGAGAAAGACTGTAGTACCAAATGCAAGGTATATATGCAATTGCAATTAACCCGGCGCCACGACAGATGCAAACCTCTGGATCCGATTTTGAACGGCTGAGAAGAACCAATTGGGCGAGGTATGAACTAAATACACAGAGGGATATTAGTGAAACGGAGTATGTAATTGGGACACACAACACCCACATCTATGGGTTTGATCTCCCAGCGTTATCACGCCTGTCCCATGATGCAAATATCGTTCCTAGCCAGCCACCTCCAAAAGATCCATGCTTTATGACTTACCCCACCACGGGTGCAAGTTCTTCATCATCTTCGTCAAATATGCCCGAAATTCATTGGGAGATATCAAGTATTACTTCACAAGGTGATCCAACCACGATCCCCATTGTTTCTCAGAATGTGGAACGTGAATATTGATGAGTGCCAAATATTGCATATTTCTACATCTATTTATTGGCATTTAACTCATCTTTTGTGCTCGAGAAATCGAGATATTATCCCAGTTATTCGTATTTTCTTTGTTTTTCAAGAATAAATATTTGTACTAATTAATTTTGTATTTTTGGTAATAAATAAAGCTCGGAGAAATTGAGGAGCCAAAAGAGCAGAAAATTGAGACAAGCGTCATGGAGCGAGGCCAAAGCCGTAGCAACATGCTTGCAACCCAACAAGGAGCAACCCATCTACAAGATATGGGCTTGAGCTATCCAAGACCCGCCCGTGACCCGGATCCGGTCGTTGAGATATCCATCTTATGCATCCAACGGTCGCTCTGTCCTTCCCATCAACACTCGATGCTCCCACTCAACACCAAAGCGGCTGATTCTCCCCGATCCGCCTGCATCTCGCATCCGGGCCACGATCGGATTTAACGATCAACGCTGCTACTCTGACCTCCTTATCGATCTTTGCTACACCCGCTTCACAACAAAACTCCCTATACCTATACCCCCATCGACCAAACCCATTTTCCTTCCATCTTCTCTTTCTTCTTCCCCGACACCCTTGAGAACCCATCCTCTCTCTTTCTTCTTACCTCCCTGACAAAACCGGCCATCACTACACTCCATCTCGATGGCTTCGGAAAACTCCATCAGCCACCTTCTCCGCCACCCTAGGTTCACCCATCTCCATCTTTAGCTTCTCTCATAACCTAGAAGCTAGGGTTGAGATGGTTGAAAATTAGGGTTTCACCAACAACTTGTATGGTCGATTCAGAGGTCAGAGACGAGACAAGACAGAGAAATCAGGTTTGGGTTCTTGTGTAATCGAGTTGGAGTGATTGTGAGAGATATAAATTGATGTTTGGTATGTGAGAGAAAACAACATGTTTTAGGGTTTAGTTTTACATTTTCAATTTTAATCTGTTTTTCATGATGTTTAATATGTTCTAATTCAGTTTGCTAGGATTCAAATGAAACCCTAATTCATTGTTCTGTGGTTCAACTGTGTTTGAAGTTGTTCTTGTATGCTTAAATGATAAGATGTCTTCAATTCTAGCATTACAACACTTTACTCTCACAATGAATGCCTTGTATCCATTGTAGTTAGACTAGAATTGTGTTGTTTGTGCTTCATCTCATGCTTTAACATTTATTGCTAACTCTTTGATTAGTTGTACTTAACTAGACAACTAATGCTCTGAAGTAGTATCTTTAGCTGGTTAATTGAAGTCTCACTTGGTGAAACTCCTTAGATAAGTGATAAACTTGACACATTATCCTTATCTGTCATAGGAACAAGACATTCAAACTAGTTGAATCTCATAACCTGAATTAGTGGTGGATTTGACAATCCTAGAGCCACAAAATCAATAGTACAACAGTCTCTTGCTTATTTAATACATTAGAAATAGAGTCACAACAACAATCTCGTCGTATCGACTCCAAGTTCAATCCATTTTTGTGTCACCTTCCCTGAAATCAGTTAAGAAGCCTTTAGATCATAACACACACTCCATTTCTCTGTGGTTCGACATGTGCTTGCCACTGCCTCCAAAGGCACTGTGCACTTGCAGTTTAAGACGTAGGAAAATAATCTTTTAGAAACCTACCAAGTTTTTGGCGCCGTTGTCGGGAACCGTAGTGTGCCCCGTTGTTCATTAGCTTACTTCACTCGATTTCATTTATCCTTGTATATTTGTGTGTAAAACCTCCCTTGTTTACCATCGTTTGTTAGTGTAACTTAGTTATTTCAACCATCCTTGTATATTGTTGTTATTCCGCATCATTGCCCGTAAAATATTGCATATTTTAGCTCATTGTCTATTATCATCTCAGAAATGTAGTTGTAGTTTAATACTAATTCTCGTGTTGTATTTAGCTTCTCTAGTTAACTTTAGGTTTTAAGTTGCATACATGATCTCGCATTTAGTTAGTCAGAAATCGCAATATTCATCTCACTAGCATAGATTGCATCATTGACTACTCAAGCTTGTTAGTTTGTTATTCCTCAGCCCCCAGTGAATAGCCTTTGTTGCATTCCGTAGCTTAGTATAAATCCGGCTCTTTATAAAATTTGCATTTGGTTCATCTCAAGTGCACCTTATCTCACTCCTTTTGCGTGCTCGTCTTTCATCACTTACGCTCACTTGCATGGTCCATAGTATCACCGTGCACTTTGTCTTATTATTGTTATCTTCCGTGGCTCGCCCACTATGCCTAGCTCTAAATTTTGCCATAGATTAGTGTTCTCTTGCTTCAAACTGCAAGTTTTGAAAATCAAACCTCACTTGAGTAATAGTACTTGTGTCATTGTTGTACAACCAAGGAGGAGGAGAAGATAAAGCAACAGCTTGTGGATTGCTCTAAACCCGCTTTTATCGGTGGTAATGTATCTCAAACCTTGCATACCCGAATGAATAAATGATAGCATGCTTGTTTGTCTGAAAGGAATGTTAGCCGTTAGCCCCGTGCTTCACCTAGCCTTGCCAACCCTAGGAAACCTTGCTCTCCGTTGGAGCTAAGTTGCTCAGGAAACTCTCTCGTGAACTCGACACCCATTGGCTAACTCCAGCATCCGAGCAATTTGCTCAACCTTGCTCACACCTTGCCTTACGTTTCTTTGTGCTCGCCTCCACAAGCAAATGAGGATCGAAGCGCAACTTCTGGTTAACCAAGTTGGCATTACACTTGATATCAACCGAGTGAGTTGATGCACCGACTCCGTGAGCCATCCACTCCCCAGACCTGTTGAGCCAAGTTAATTGGCAAACCTTGTATGAATTATAATGCACATGCTGGCTCACTTATCTTCACTTGCTACCACCCCACTTGTTAAAGGCTAGGTCATATCTTGAACTTTATGCTCGAAACTTTTGAAAGCATACTCAGACCCCTGCCGACATTTTGACTTGTTGATACCCCGAGCATGTTGTGAATGTACTGGCTCTGTTCATTTGTTGTTGATCTTTTTGCATCTTGTGAACCTATGATGTGTTGAATAAGCACGCAATATCTCGTGGTGACTATACTCGTGGATCTCGTGTATGAGCATGTGCCATCGTGGAATGAATGATTTCAAGATCCGAGATTGCATTAGCATCACATTTTTTGTATGCCACACAAAACCAGCACATGCTTCACCATTGAGTGAGCACACCCCATACCCTGTGCACCTCATGAAATTGTAGCCAACTCCGTGCATAAGCGGATGTGGTTCAGATCTTACCTCGCACCGTGCTGCCAGTGTTGTGTTATTTTTGAGAATTAGTGTCTCCCGTGTGTGATTTTTATAGACTACCCCGTGCTGTGCACTCTCCAAAGCACCCCCTATGTGCTAGAAATTATGTGTAATCGTTGTTCTTTTACAACCCGTGCAACAACTAAACCCACAACCACCGAACTTTCATCCCACATACCGGGATCAAGTTAACCCGCCGGGCTCAATCAGGCTGTAACCCGGTTTACTAGGCTTCCCATAACCTGGGCTTTGCAAACTGCTGGGCTCTGCACAACAAAACTGAGCCCACATCATCTGGGCTAGAACCCACACAGTTGGGCCTTACAACATCAAAAAGACATCTTTTGGGCTTGAATATTGTATTGGTGGGTCATTCTTGAGTTTTTGTTTTTTCTGTGTTGAAATTGATTGTATGTTAACATGCTAGATGCGCTATCTAGGCTATGATTGTGTCTTTTAGAGACCAAACAAATCGACTAGTTAGAATCCGGGCACTTTGACGAAATCGTAAGCATACCCGGTTCTTTAACAAAGCCCAAGCCCACCTATCAGAAACAGAACCATGGGTGATGAACAAAACCAACCCGTAGTCTCAAGGACTACATGTACCCAACTAGGGCAAGCCAGCCCTCTTGCATCATTCTCGCCAGCCGATGTCTTTGGTCACTTTGAACTGAAAGCAAGCACCATTCACATGCTACCCGTGTTTAGAGGGGTCGATCTTTGAAACCC
>JAJJWW010016413.1:0-19102 GCA_023531295.1 Papaver armeniacum | reverse complement strand
TTGGTTGCTTCATTTTCTCATGTCATGCTGTAGTTGTCATGCTTCGCTAACGATGTTTCTTTCTAGTTTTTTTTTTTAGTATCTGTGTTATGTTTATGACCTCTTTTAGGTATTAGATCTTGTTTATTTTTTTTAATCGTTTCTCTTAACTAGCATAAGGAATGGGAATGAATGATAAACCACTTGATTAGCATGTTTTTTTTTTTTTTTTTTGTAGAGTACACATACTTTTATTGATTTGCACTCATTTCTTAGACAGCTTCACTTGTTATTAGGTCTAAAGATAGTAATCTGAACCCAAAAGTAATTATTAAAGCTGTTGAATGACTTGTGTGCTTCACGTAATCTTGAATTTCCATTTTCCACCATGATGTTATTGTCGATACTGTGATGTTGTGCTGGTCGAGATGGCTCTTTGTGTTTCTTTACTCAATTAATGGTTCAGATTTGCTGTGTACATACCTAATTATTTATCCGCCAAGAAACCAAAAATGTGGGACCTGTTATAGATTTGGCTACGTTAGAAGTATCCGTCTCAATCACATGAGTATCATCTGTTCTGCCCATTTGACTGCCTCAGAGCTGCCTCGCATTTTTTTCCTCAGCACTCACTGATAAGGTATCGGAGCTGCAACTGATGGCTTTGCGATGTCTTGTGAAATTTCTCAAGATTAGTCACCCTACTTGGTTGTCGTATCAGGATATGTGAAGAAGGCAAGCATTGCTTTTAGGACGAGGGTATGTAATTTGACAAATAGAGCCATCTGCCTAATTTTTTATGAAGTGCTGTGGTGGAGGTTTGTTATGGTTGAATCTATGGTATTCATGCTTTTTTCTACTGTCAGGTTGAGCAAGGTAGCTTGGACTCCGAAGAATGTTCAGTTGGCTTTCCAGATGTACCATGTTGTGGTTGCCATGCACCAATTTCTGCCACCTGTCAAACTTGTCTCTGGGAGAGGAGAGCTAGGAAGATACCCATGTATCAGCTGGAATTTCCTCAGATATGAGTGTTGTGTTTCCTCCTAGTGCATCTGGAGCAATCGATGTTTGCGTTTCCTCTTCTCACAGCGAAGTGATAAGCTGTCTCTAAATTGAACTTTCCGTGCTTCATTTCTGGCCAGATGATTCTGTCTTCTTCATAAGGAAAATCTTTTTAGCTTCAGGATGAGTTCACACGTCTCTGAGCCAAAGAGATCTTTAACAAGGTCTCTATAATTGGGTACTGGAAGCGAGGGATGTGGAAAATCTGGTATCCATCCATCTTTCCAGATGTTGTTGATTGTTTTACATTTCTTGGAACCTAGAGAGCTTGCATGTTGATTTTTTTTCCTCTCATTATTCAATACTTAATTTTCCAAACCCAGAAAGCCCACTCACAACTAGATGAGTTATCTAGGAAGTATTCTTTTGATTTAGTGGTAGTTTGCTTGTAGAGATTATGTCCAGAGGGCATCTGGATTTGTGTGGATTCTCCAGGCGATGCCGCTTGGTTTACTGCTTTATTTTCATGTTGAGTTCATGTCGATCAACAATTCCAAGTCCGTCAAAAGCATTCACATGGAGTTTTCTATCCATCGTGATAATGTCATATGGTGTTCTGTCCTACATACTTGCTTAGAAATGTGATAAAAGTTGGGTGATAAAAAAGAAGAAGCAGTTGGGTGTTAGTTGGATGACTTCACATCTGAATTATCCAACCTATAACCCGTGAATGTCAAGCGGGGGACATAGTTGAGTCTTCTTTTCCCACACCTGCAACTGCAACTGCAACCTATCCATGGGATTTTGGTCGTTGTCAAGATGTGAATTCTGGGGTACTAAGGTTGCAAGGGAGATGTATTTTTCCATGAGTTATTATGATGAACAGATTTATGTGTGCAATTGTTGTTGTAGACCAAATACTCCATCTCCCCCACCACCACATCCTCCATCTCCATCACCCCTACGCCACCCGCTCCAAGAAATATTTGCGCACCTGGGGATACTACTACACAAAACCAGCATGGCTACCGCTGATTGCGCCGGTTGTAGATCTTATTGTGAAAGTACGTGTCTTGAAACCGGATCTTCGATGAGAACAAACCGCGGATCTTCGATGAGAACAAACCGGTGTAGGGTAGACTCTCCTTCTAAAATATCGTGCACCTGTTGTTGTAGTAGCAGTCTCGCTATTATCTTCTCCTGATTCATTATTATTTGCAGAAGAACTGAGAATAGTACTTGAGTGGAACTAGCTAGTGTCCGTCCAGTTATTAGCTAGCTAGAATGACTCAAATCTTTTCATTTCTAATGCTCAGTATTTTTATTTTAATTTCATGCCAAAAATTTGTTCATTCTCTAGCCGCTTGGGCTAGAACCAACAATGATACTGCTACCCAATTTGTTTTGGACCTCTCCTCTAGTATGGTTGTCTAGCCTGCTAAAGGACGAGGTTCATTTTTTTAATATTTACTGTAATTTTTGTGTTTCAAAAGTCTGGGTTTAACACATAAATGACCAGGCTTGTAATAGTCATCACAATTGAAACAAGTGGGAATGTTATTTATGCCCCTAGTATCCATGGGCTTTGCACGAACACCCTCCAGGGGCATCTTTCCAATGAGCGGAATATCCATGAGCGTGTTAAAGTCCGGTTTTAACCTCCACAACATTTTATTATGTCCGAGTTGAATAGGTTTAGTTTCTTCTGTTTTTTCGATGGAAGAATTGAGAGAGAGAAATTGTAAAGCAGAAACGAGCAGGCAGATTTGAATCTCCAATTGAACATGCAATTTGAAATTCGTTTAAGATTGTTTGTTCTTCTTTGAAATCATATTTTTTCTGAATCTGTTGCTTTTTCTTCATCAGATTTATAAGCTGAATCTTATTATAAATTCATGATTTGAAACTCGAATTTGTTCTTCATCGAATCAGAAAACGTTTGTTCAGAATAATTGTTCTTCAACCATAACCTAAAGTTGTAGTTGTTCGGCGTCTAAACTAGCAATCTATTTTGGTCAGAAAAATCCATTTTTCAACTCAAATCAGAAGTTGTGGATGAATCATTGAATCTGAAGATCTACCTCAATTTTCTTTAGCGTTTGATTTCATTTCAGAGATCTTACGAAGCTCGATTCACTATTTGATTTGATTTCTTCTAATTATTTGATTTGTTCATGTTCAATCTCAAAAACGGGTAAGATATACTTTCTTAATTTACTTTTTTCACGAATCATGTAATACACAAATTCCTGTTCATATTGTATTTGATTAACCATGAATTTGGCATGTTTGTACATTTAGTTTTATTTTATTTTTCAATTTATGATTATGATTTTTGATATACAGTGAAATTGAATATGTTTTTTCAAGTAACCAATATTTTTATGATGACCAGGGTATAAGCCGGATTGTAATGGTGATATAACAATTTAGTAGTTGAACCTGTTAGGTCATGTTATTACTGGTTTTTGTGATCAATTGAACCTGTTTACAATTGCTTTTTAGCTTTTGAAGCTTATAAATCACTGTCCGCCATGATATACTTCTCCATTACAATTGAACCTGTTTACAATTGCTTAGTAGCTTTTGAAGCTTATTATGTTAGTGAATACAAGCAATGTAGTAGTTCAACCTGATTACATTATGCTCGTTTTAAGTTTTTTTTTTTTTAATATTTATATCACAAATAGCCTGTATATATTGCTGATGAAGAAATGATTCAATTGGACATCGTCTAGAAAGTGTCTTTGATTGTTGTGCGGAATTTGACAGGAATTTGACCTTAAGAGTACATAAGAAATCAACAAACGGAAAGGTTTTGTGAAGAAAACTGATTTGGAGAAGCTTGCTAGTGGTGTTTCATGCATGTGAAATATGTTATTGGGTGCTGGTGGTTACTTGGTTGACGAGCACAATCGCTTTGCCAAAAGCGGTGTAAATTAATTGTGATCCTGGCCTTTAGTTATGTTTTTGGGTCTATTTATGCATGTGAAATTTTCTTTCAACATACATTTTAGAGTAGTTGCAACGAATCACGCCAGGTTCACTCATGTGTATGTTTTTTATTCTTTTTGGAGACAACTTGTGCTAGTTGCCTTCATATTTGGGGACAACTTGAACAAGTTGCCTTCTGATTCGGGGACAACTTGTGCTAGTTGCCTCCAGTTTTGGAGACTACTTTGGCTAGTTGCCTCCAGTTTCGAAGGCAAGTTCTGCTAGTTGCTTTGATTACACTTCTCAACTTTGTCTAGTTCTCTCCAGTTCCGAGGATAACTGTGGATATTTTGCGTCAACTTGAATTTTGTCACTACCAAAGTTTAACTAGAATCAACTTGATTAACAATTTTTCGATTCAGATTCATTATGTTTTTGATCTCGAGTTATGTAGTTGACTAGTTGCCTCCAGTTTTGTATCTTTTGGTTTGAATAATTTTTTCGTTGATAGTGAGTTTCTGTTTTTCGTTTGTAATTTTTGAGGTTTTTTTTCAGGTTAATTTGGTTGTTGCAGAGATTACGTTTTGCAACACAAGCACCTTTGAAAAGTGATCGGAAACCCTATATTGCTGAGTGCTTTTTCAAAAGAAAAGGATGTAACTGAGGTTCGCAAGAAGTGTAGGTGTGGTAGGTTACATTTCAATTTAATGCCGGAAAGCCTCATTGGCCCATCATGCACCAATGTTCCAAAGGCAACCAAGGATTCGAAACTTCCAAATGCTTATGTTGCTATGAAGTTTTCTATTTTCTCAGTTTTTGTGAACTCGTTATATATTTTATGAACTTTTTCTGCAAGTTTTTATTTTGTGAACTTCTTTTTTATTCAACTTGTTATATTGTATCATCCAAAACAATTTGTTCTTTTTGTAAGAGTAAAATTGACTTTATATTTTTGTTCCAGGCTCTACTTATGCTTTTTGATGGTTGTTAAGAACTTGTTCTAGTTGGCTTTGGATACGCCAGTTGCTCCCATATTTTGGAAACAACTAATGCTAGTTGATCCCTAATTTGGAGCCAACTTGTAAAAGTTTCTTCTGAAATGAGATATTACAGGTTCCTGGGTTCCAAATTTTGGAACAACTTATCCAAGTTGTTTCCACTACTGGAGACAACTTTTACTAGTTGCTTCCACTACCGGATACAACTTCTGCTAGTTGCTTCAAGAAAGAGATATCGCAGGTTCTTGTATTTTCAGATTTTGGGAACAACTTCACCAAGTTGCTTCCAATACTGGAGATAACTTTTTCTAGTTTCTTTCATCTATTAAGACAACTTGAATCTGGTTGCCTCTGGAATTTTTTTTACGCAAGGGCCTGTTTATATTTTTATACATTTTCTTTTAGCTATGAAAACCTGCAATCATACAACAATACTGACTACATCTGTAGTCATATTTCAACAATATTAAATATATTGAAATAATTCTTTACATCTTAATATTCATTCAATAGTAATCTAACTAATACTAACAAGAGTATTGCCTTTTAGGTAGATCTTTTCCACAGATTTACATCAGTTTTTACTTTGTCACTAATATTAGAATCTAGATTTCACCCAATGATATCTTCCTTTCTGAAGCTTTCCAAATCCATCGATTACATTAAGAGATTTTAGGTGCCCTTTTCTCAATGTGCAATAGATCCAGTCCGGAATATGCCAGTTCTCTGCATTTTTTAACAAATTACAGATGGAAAAAAAAATTCATTAGAAACCTAACAAAAAAATATTCAAGCAAGTAATGGAAACAACTTATGCTAGTCGTTCCAAGATTTGGAAAAAACTTATGCTAGGTGACAACAGTTCTATATTCATGCTACCATCAGTAGTTACATAAGAATTAGTGTATTAAAATTGGAGAATCAATCATTAACAAAGTAGTAGTGAGTAGCCCGCATCTTTAGATATAGAGGCAAGTATCGAAGTTGTCTCCAAAACTGAAACAACTAGCACATGTTTTGTCTTTAAATATGAAGGCAACTAGTACCAGTTGTTTCCAAAATTAGGAACAACTAGCATAAGTTGCCTCCAAATATGAAAGCAACTAGTAAAGGTTGTTTTCCAAATTTGTAGTCAAATAACATTTCCTATAAAATGTTACAGAGATACACTCCAGAATAACTACTTCCTATAGTTGTCTCTAAATAACTACTTCTTAATTCATTTCTAATTCAGTGAACAATGAACATTAAACCACCCAAAAGCCTATAATTTTTTCAGCTTGTTTTCGTAACCATTCAACATGTTCCATCGCATTCATAAAGTACTAGTTTAAAACTTAGAATAAAATCATAACAGGATAGATGCGCATCTACAACTCTCTAAGACCACATAAACCCTCAAACAAATCACACAAGAGGCAGAACATTCATTATGCTTCAATAACTGAATCAATAACTACTAACTCAACACACTAAATCAGCATACACTCCGTTAGAACCATTACAATTCATCGATTATTTGACGATTGAACAATGAAACATAATATAAAAGCATATAAGAAGTACAATCACAAAAACTTGGAACAACTAGCATAAGTTGCTTCCAAATCATAAAGGAAACTAGTACCAGTTTCTTCCAAAAGCACAGTTCATTTCAGAACATAATGGGAACAAATAGCATAATTCCAGTAGTACAGGATGTCTTCAGAACCATTTAACATGTTCCATCGCATTCATAAGGCATTCCAAAGGCATATAACAAGTACTAGTTTTCAACTTATAAGTCATAGATGCACAACCGACTAAGAATTTGAAGGCAACTACTACCAGTTGCTTCAAAATATATGAACAACTACTACCAGTTGCTTCCAAATCTGTAGTAAAATACCTTTTTCCTATAGAATGATTGCAGAGATTCAAAATAAACTATAGTTGTAATTCACCAGCAGGTTTCTTACCTTTACTGATTTCTTTTCACCAGCAGAAGCATTCCATTCTTAAACACCAACAGAGGGAAGTAGTTCGATTTTTCTTTTCATCACATGCAACATCAAATTGAATGAAATTAATATCAATAACACCAACGAATCAAAGAAAATTAGTCGAATCTAGTAGATATCAAGAATCTAACATTTTCAAAACTTAAATCAAATGAATCGAACTCTTTTTGTGAAGATAAATCATGTATTAAACACTAAAAATTGAAATCAAGTGAAATTCAAACTTAGTTCAAACACAAAATCTTTGATTACCTTCGTTTGTTCTTCTGAAAATGATGTTGCTGTTAGATTTTGAAGCTTTTGCTGAAAACTGAAATCAAATGATCTGTTGCTTCGTTTGTTCTTCTGAAAACTGAAATCAAATGATCCGTTGCTTCGTTTTTGTAGTTAGAGTTTTGCAAAATCTCTGAACTAATCTCGTTGCAGTTTTTTTCAGGTTTTTTTTTTTTTTTGAATTTTTTTCAGTTTTTCTAGATCTAGAATCAGAGAGGAAAGAGAGTGAGAGAAGAAGATAAGAAGAAGAAATGAATAATGGCCGAATCGTTTTTTATTCTCCTAAATGTTTATATTTATTTGAAGGCTATTTTGGTAATCTTGCAATCCGGGTTTGGGCTTTTTTATATCTAGGGGTATTTGTAAAGATGATAAGGGTATTTTGGAAGGGGTCCAATACTAGGGGCATTTAAATAATGTTCCCTTGAAACAAAGACCCTTGTCACGTCTTTCTTTTTGTTCTTCCCATGATAATCTTTTACCTCCAGGTGGTAAGGTTGATTTTTTAAGTTGTTGATTGGTAGCCATAGAGGTTCTAACAGGTTTGAACGAAAATTTTTGAAACCGAAGAGGTCGCAATGATATTATCTTCTTGTTGTATTGCCTTTTTGAAAGCTTCAACTAAATTCTTGGGTTCAAATAAACGAACACCAAAGTGCCAATATCCACTCTTAAGGAAATAATAAATAGATCAACAAGATACTCAGTATAGGAAGGTCATGAACAAAATTTAACAATTTCTCAAACTCGAAATTAGTTGTCGAACGGTACCTGTTTGAGACAACTTTGTCAATGCAATATGTGGATTTATGAACTTGTGATCCCCAAATCTGTCACGAATTAGAGAACAAAAATCTTCCCAAGATGGTGTAGGATTAGACTTTTTAAACCAACGATACCAAGAATTGGCATCATCTGTCATATGAGCAGCAACAACTTGAATTTGAAAATCTGCATTGATTGAATATAGGTTGAAATACTGCTCAGCTTGAAAAATCCAAATTGTCAGATTTGTACCATCAAAAGTTGGAAATTTTATGTTGATGGAACCCGGACGAATAGGTGGATTGGTACCACCCCCAATAACATTATTATTGCCATCACCATTGCCATTGCCATTGCCATTGACATTGACATTATTTCCATTGCGTTGATTGCCTGTTCTGCCTGTACCGAGAGCATCGGTGATGGCGTCTTTCATCGCAGTTGTTAAAGCTTTCATATCTTCTTTGTGATTTGCTCTGTCAACTTATTCTTTAATCTCAACTGTTTTAATGTCATCTTGTCGCTGTTTAGTTAGGGCAGTGATCAGCTCTTTGATATCATCTTTTATACCTATAGCTAATTCTTTGATCTCATCTTTTAAACCGGTAACTTCTGCTGTTAACCCCACAATCATCATGATAAAGAAAAAAAAAATTGCTGAAATTCTGAGAATATATATCAAACCTGCTATGTACCAGATGTTAGGGTTCTAAACCAAAACACTGTAACATAAATAAAGAACCCTAAGATAAAATCCTTTTTACTGGGGATTAACCATCTCTGCTTCGTAACCAAATAAGAAAACTGTGTTTATATTGATTGATGCCTTATTACAAACTCAGAGAAGAGTATTTATAACTCAGCAATCTTGTTTACCAAGTAATTACTTTAACGTGTTCAACTATTAAAAGAAGTCTAACTAAACTAGGAAACTAAGCATAAGTAAAATAAGGAAACTAGTGTCCTAGGAGTTGGCATCGCAACATCAGATCTCTGATGCTATCAACAAAAAAACTAAACTTTAAATCCTCCTCCTTCCATCTCTATAGAAAATGATTTCCTAAAAACCCAATTAAACTTACTAGATCGATCGTAAAGAGTATAAGAGATAGAAAACCTACCTGATTTTGCAGAAAAGAAGAATCCTTCAAAAATGTTTCACCGTTCGTCTCTGTATCGATTCCTTTCTTCTTCCAACTCTTTCTTACGGTAGTTAGCTAGGGTTCCTCAATAACATAAGTTACGGATGTTTTCATTTTATGCTTAGAAGAGAAAACTCCAAACCCTAAGTACAAAAATAAAAATAAAAGTAAAAGTATCTCTTCCGTTCAAACTCAATTCCATAAATAGCTTTGATTTTCCTGATTTTGTGCTCCCAGTAATTAAGAGGTTGGATGTACATGCCCAACACTAGAGTACCCACTTCCTAACACCGATTTAGGATAAAGGCATCCTCTCTCGTCCCCCTTTCTCTCTGCAAAAGAAAAAAAAAAAAAAACTCTTGTAACCGTTTTCTCCCAAAATCCTTTCCTGTATCTCAAATCCACCAGATTTGGTCTGATTTTCTCAGATCTTCTGGTTGGATTTGAATACAATTACTTGTAATTATATGTATATTACTTCTAAATAAAACAATCGTTTTTATAAAACAATATCAGGTTTTTAGTATGTACTTCCTTTTATCCTGTACAGCCTGTTCGTTTCAAGAAATTGTATTCCTTGGAATCCAATTCCTAGGGAATGCGTCCAAATCCTTGAACCGAACGGGGCAAATGAACTCTATGTAATTGGGAATTTTAATTCCTAGGAATCTAATTCTCTCCAAAATGATAAATTTCCATTGCATTGGTCCAATGATGCAATGGAATTGGATTCCTGGGTAAAAACAAAGGTAATTGAATTACCTCAACCAAACATAAATTTTTTGGATTGGAATTAAATTCCTTGAAATCTAATTCCAAGAATTGGATTACCCCATAATTGAATTCCTAGGATTCTAATTCTCCTAACCGAACGGGCTGGTAATGGTTTTTATATGCCATTTAGATTACTTCTTGTATAATTTCCAAGAAGAATTCCTTAGCCTTTGTGGCGACTAGATAGTAACCCGTGCTTCGCACCGGCATGGTGACCATTTTGTTTGTTTGTTTTGTACACTCTGATTGCGGAAAAAAAAAACAGAAATGAAACTGTATATACAGACATAATAGGAACAGAATGGCAAAGGAAAAGCAAAAAACATGATTGAACATTAACCTGCTGAACTCTAAACTCAATGTTGTTCAAACAGCCATATATAATAGGTACATATATAGCCATTGTCATGCTTACAATTTTATAGCAAAAAAAATTAAAAAAGAAAAATAACTAAATATAGTTCTATTGCGATGTTTCACATCAGAACATAAAGAAAGCACTTTCAATCTAAATTACTTAATTGTGTACGCTGTGAATGGAGACCCGCCACTTTCACCATGGCTTGAGATTACATATTAATTATGAATCGAGATCATCTGCAGGTCACGTCCCACTTTCACCTGGTGGTACACGTGATGGCAACAAACTCCTCAGCTGGTGGTGAACTGACGGTGGTGGTATTGAGAGTGGACTGGTGTCTGGTGTGTGCGAGAAGGAGCTTCTGTTTGAACGTACTGGTGGTATTGTCCAGGTGACAGAAACTGTTGGTAGTATGCAATGTAATGGTGGTGAAGATTCAAGCTACTGATGCTGAGGAAAAAAACAAAAGATTCAAGCTACTGGAGTCGTACAGCTTCAGGTGGGTGATGTTGTGTTGCTGTAAAGAGAAGCTGGTGCCGGAAAGAATGATTGAACTGCAGAATCGGTAATGATTAACAATAAGGGCTAAGAACCATTATTGTTGAACTCGACATGTTTCAAGCAACTAATTTGTCAAATCCACCCACTGCAATGAAATGAAAGTCATGAACAGGAAACCATCAGTTCTTGCAATATAACTCCCGAAAATATCAACATAAAAGCTGAAGGTGTCAAACATCTAATCTGGCAAATGGTGATTATTTCCTCATTTACACAATGTTGCCCTAGCGTAAAAATCAAGTTAAAATAATCAACATAATAAAAACCAAGTTATCTTCCCATTTCCTCGGTGTAAAAATCTAAACTAAAATGATTTATCTCAAGTAAAAGAAGTTAGATGGAACCAAACTGGTGGCAAGTTTCACAGTATCATCCTAATGGATCATCCCTAACGTTGTTTAGGTTTCGGCACTTATGTAACCATGGCAATGAAGATTTCTTTCGAACCAATGACTAACATGGTTCATATAACCCAGTGGATATCAATTTTTGTAGCCGTATTATTTCTTGATGCTCGTCTAATCTGAATATAATAACCTAGCGAAAACGCCTGCGAGACATACCTGCAAAACACACTCAGAGTTTCAATTAGTTTAAGTCTAAATACGAAGTCCATCTAAACAAATCTCATCCAACTTATTTGGCGAAAGTTTAAAGAGATCAAATTGTATTTTTACAACCATAGTGATGTGCAATCCCTGTGTGTGAATTCCTTATGCAACACACAGAACTTCTTACGCAACAATTATGTAATGGATATGCATATAATATGTCCGCATATACTAAGGTGTCATAACGGCTTCCACGTATTCAAGTTAGTGTCTGAAGTCATCTAATTCCTGCAAAAATATACTGGAACCAAATATGAAGACTACAAAATCATGTGACATGCAAACATTTTTCTACTGAAGCAATTTCACAAATACTTAAAGTGCAACAGCAAAAACAGATCCGCATAGCAGGGAAATCCTGTACTGGCGATAGTTCTAATAACAGGGAGAAGCACAAATCATGTACCGAAGATAGTTTCAATTCAAAGCAGAAAAATCCAAAATTTCAATTAATGAATTTTAAATCATATTTAACAAACAAAAAATTGAACAATTACCTCCTGTAAACAGTTAAAAGGGTGTAAATTTTATAAGAGAAGTCGTCTTCCTGCAAACCAACCAAAGTCACCGAAACCCTATATCCAAACACAAAACATCACAAAATCCTTAAACCAAAGAGAGAAAAAAAAAAAAAAAAAAAAGGAAGAATTGAGATTTGGCAATACCATTTCACCCTGCTAAACTGGATACTGTCAATTTCTAAGAAAGAAACTATGAAGAAAGGAAAACCGGGATGTAGTGGGATTAGTTTTGATCAAAGGTTTGTTCTTTAAACAGGATAGAAGTGGAGATTAGTTTCGTCTCTGTAAAGTAGGAATTGGGAAGCGGATCGAGTAAGTGGGGGTTAGTTTTTTCTTTTCTCTTAAGCGGCGTAAGTTGAAAAGTGTAACTGCAATGTACGGCATGAATGAATGAGAGAGCTCCATTTTCTAATAGTCTCACCAGAATTGTCCACATCAGGATTTTGTGGGGTCAGAATGAATGAGAATTCACTATTGAGTTTCAATTATCATCTTGTTAGATAGATTCAATCGATTGCATCAATCGTCTCAGATATTTCATCAAGGACAATCTACTTCGGGATGACATGATTTTACACCTATGTGAAGAACAATGGCTACCGAAATTGATTGTGGTAATGATATTTTGCTCAAATTACTCCCGATTGGGACACTTAAATCTTATTGAAGAAGAAGACAATTCAAAATGACAGATTACTAAATCACAAGCCATTCCTCCGACATCATCAGATTTATCTTTGAAATCCATGTATTTTAATCTTTTAATTTTTTTCATGGTTGATTTATTTGAAGATGATGTATGAATTCTTATTATATTACTAATGAAATCAAGAAATAATCTTGTTCCTTCAAAAAAAAAAAAAAAAAAAAATTAAGATAAAGGGGCTTTAAATTATTTTAGGTAATTTATTTGAACTTATCCTTCACTTCACGTGCCTTGGTTGGACGGTCACTTGACTTGGTTCTCACTTAACGCTACCATTGCCTTAAATTTTCACTGCTCCTCGGCTAATTATGTACGCAATATGCCTTGACTGTAGGGTTTCCTCGGTCCTTCTTTACACGATGACCTCAGCTACCTTGTATATACATATATAATATATACTCTAATATGGTTGGATACAAATGTTATAAGTTCTATAGTTTTGGTTTCTACATTCTGCACCAATTCTGCCATTACCGACCCTGTTATGGAAAGATTCACTTAAAAATAATAAAACTAGTACCCCATTTAGTTTTTCCTTCACTTTAAATCAAAGACTCTGCAATTTTTCAATCAAAATTCATAATAAGAGATTCCAGATCTACTGGTTCAGTTGCGAAGAAGAAACTTTAAAACTTCATGAGTCGTCAAAACTACATGCCCCGTAAAAATATAATGTTAAAATGTTGCATCACATTTTACATGTCTAGTTACCTTATTTATATACATACATTAGTTCATCGATCTTGGAAGTCAGTCTTTGGCAAAGGCATATATCATATATATTTATTTTGGAACTAGTGAATGAAAATTTGACGAGAAAACTTAGTTGTTGAATGAAATTTTGAAATATTGGAGGAAACTAATCAGTATATAGATCTAATAATCAGGTGGAGTACCGAACTGACTTAGAAGATTATTAAACCGCCATTGTGCTGATGGCTCAAGAGAAAGGAAATGGATATACCCGTTGTCTCTGTGATCTAAATGCAATTATAAATCATTACTTCATGTCATATGGGATTTTCAAGCCTGTTGCTAATATTGAAACTATTTTGGTTATGATTCAAAACAACCTGCGTGATATAAACTGGTTACTAATTAGTTGAAAATGTTTTCAATGGAGTTCAAGTCGATATTAGTATCATAACTGTTCACCGGCACATGAAAGCATTTACAATGCTTCTGAATGTATCTCAAATGCTTGCTTAAGCCATTCACCGTACAGTGCCAGATGTCAATTTTAAGCCAAGCACCTTTTTTTTTCTCGGAAATGAGGGAACCTCAGACAATATATCGGTAGCACCGACTTTGAGAATCATGAAATCTTTCAAATTCAGCATACAATCATCAATATTATAGTATGTCCCCCAGTTCTTAAACCATCCTATCCTTGCAAACATTAATAACCATTTCAGAATCCCAAAAGGACCGGGCCTTGTCAATATCCCAAATTAATTTTGTAGAAAAATCAATATGTATGACCGTACAAAGCAGTGACTAGATCAGATCCAACCCAGTTTTCAAGACCAATATGTACAATGAAGTACATGATATGTTTTCAAAGTAACAATCTCCACCTAATCTAAGTAACAATAATAGTTTATAGTGTAACAAAGGTCATCGAAATCGGGTTTTAGTGGTCTATTGCTAAAAAATCGAACTGAATCGGCTTAGGAGTCTTAGTAGCAGGTGTCATTGGTGATGATGTAGAAGATGGTCTTGATCTAGTTGCCTCTGCCTTTCTTTCTATTGCTTGGACTATTGTTGTTCTCGTCTTGGATTGTTGCTGCAGTGGGTGATTTTTCTCCAAAGAGAAGGCATGCTTAAAGAAATGCTAATATACCAAAAATGATCAGCACTATTGACCGATGAAAAAAGAACTCGCCGAAATGTACGTTGGAACTTTTGTACATGTCGGAGATGATTATCACTAATTTTCAAGCAAACATTGATCAAACCGAGATCCACACTTGAGAAGATCATTACAGAAACACTCACAAGCCCTAAATATGGAGAGAAAAAAAATAAAATCTTTTTTTTTTTTTTTTTTTGGTAGAGAAAAATAAAAACAAGAGAAACTAGCTTTCCACTTCTAAGAGTAGAGGAAGTAAGTCAGCAGGCAAGAGCTGTTTTGTACACATAGCTTGAACGTTGTGCGAAAGATCATAACCGGTAATGGAGAGAGCTACAAAATTTGTCTCGTCAGGGACATATTTGAAGTCACAGTTGTCAAAAGAGGTTATAGAGTCTTTTATATCATCAAGGGTCTTCCAAAGTCTCCAAGGTGTTCTCTTCATGACTCTAGAACAACAATTAACAACCACCTGACAATCACCTTCGATGATGATATCTTTAATATTTAACCAAACTGCTAATTCAATTGCGATAAGAAATTCACCGGCCTATGCAGAAGTGGGAGAGTCAGTTCTGCCAACACGAGTACCAACTGTTTATGGGTAAAAATTGTTTCTGCCGATTTCGGTAAATTCGGTAGGTGAGTGAGAAACTGGTTCAAACCCTAAACAAATGTGCTGCACGTGAGCACTTTATAGGTTCGAGAGATCAATGCATGCACAAGTCCGGCCTAAACCAAGAAATGGCCGTTCCGGACTTGCTTTCGGTCACAAAGTGGAGGAGAAGGGTTGATTTGGGAGGGAAGCAAAGAAAGGTGTTGAGGAGAGTAGTATCTCGACTTAGATCGAAAAGTGAAAGCTTAGGAAGCTTGCAAGAGATGAAAGCTTTTGGGAGAGCTTGCAAAGTTGCCTTTACGAGAGTGTAGTATTTTTCTCCCGACCGAGACTTGTTGTCCTAAGGAAATAGGTAAGACCTATTTATACAAGTCGAGATTGAAACGTACCACAGCCTCATGAAGGAAGAGAGTAAAGGGTGAAATAATGGGAGGAGGTGGTAACCGCATGGTTTAATGGGTGAAAACGTTTTTCACCATTATTTCCTCTTTTATTTGACCGCTTTATTCCTTTTCACGCTTTCTTAATGTGAGCGTAGTGTACGCTGCTGTTGATGGTGGTTTTTAGACAAGGGGTAAAGTCGTAAAACCCCATGACCTAGTGTTACCCGCAACACATTAACTAAGAGCATTTAACTCAGGTGTAAATAATTAATAGGGGAGATTAGGGTTTTCGACACAGAACCCTAATTCCAAAACCAAGCCGCACTCTGCGCACCATGGCAACCATGCCAAACCAAGCCGCACTCTGCGCACCATGGCAACCATGCCAAACCAAGCCGCACTCTGCGCACCATGGCAACCATGCCAAACCAAGCCGCACTCTCGCACCATGGCAACCATGCCAAACCAAGCCGCACTCTCTGCGCACCATGGCAACCATGCCAAACCAAGCCGCACTCTGCGCACCATGGCAACCATGCAAAACCAAGCCGCACTCTGCGCACCATGGCAACCATGCCAAACCAAGCCGCACTCTGCGCACCATGGCAACCATGCCAAACATGCTCGCTAGCTAGTTTCCCTATCACGGCCCTAACGGCCCCGCATGCCATTGGCACATGCCAACATGCTCGCTAGCTAGCTTCCCTATCAAGGTCACAGCCCTAATGGCCACGCATGCCATTGGCACATGCCAACATGCTCGCTAGCTAGTTTCCCTATCACGGCCCTAACGGCCACGCATGACATTGGCACATGCCAACATGCTCGCTAGCTAGTTTCCCTATCACGGCCCTAACGGCCCCGCATGCCATTGGCACATGCCAACATGCTCGCTAGCTAGTTTCCTATCACCTACCTCTAACGGCCCCGCATGCCATTGGCACATGCCAACATGCTCGCTAGCTAGCTTCCCTATCAAGGTCACGGCCTAATGGCCACGCATGCCATTGGCACATGCCAACATGCTCGCTAGCTAGTTTCCCTATCACGGCCCTAACGCCCCGCATGCCATTGGCACATGCCAAGATGCTCGCTAGCTAGTTTCCCTATCACGGCCCTAACGGCCCCGCATGCTATTGGCACATGCCAACATGCTCGCTAGTTAGTTTCCCTATCACGGCCCTAACGGCCCCGCATGCCATTGGCACATGCCAACATGCTCGCTAGCTAGTTTCCCTATCACGGCCCTAATGGCCACGCATGCCATTGGCACATGCCAGCATGCTCGCTAGCTAGTTTCCTCTTGATATGCTTATCCTTGGTCTTGTTTTCTTATAGACAATCTTCAAGGCTCCTTTGGGTACAGATCCAGTGGTAGTAGATTTGAAGGGGATGGGGAAAGGCCACGCTTGGGTTAACGGCAACAGCATTGGACGGTTTTGGCCATCTTACCATGCTAAAGCAGATGGCTGCAGCGAGACATGCGATTACCGTGGGAAATACTATTCAGATAAATGTTTGAAGAATTGTGGCAATCCTTCTCAAAGATGGTACGTTGAACATTAAAAAGAAACAAAACCACAAACGATACGTTATTAAAATATTCTGACAAATATACAAATAATTGGTGAACCAGGTATCATGTGCCTCGATCGTTCCTCAACAGTGGAGAAAATACGTTAGTATTATTCGAAGAACTTGGTGGCAACCCATCACAAGTAAGTTTCCAGACTGTTACTGTAGGCAAAGCTTGTGGAAATGCTTACGAAGGAAGCACGGTAGAATTGTCTTGCCAAGGTGGTCACAGCATTTCCGCCATTGCATTTGCAAGCTTTGGTGATCCTAAAGGAACTTGCGGTACATTCCAAAAAGGTTCATGTGATGCTAGTAATGCTGTTTCCGCTATCGAGAAGGTAAATTACGATTTGAGAAAAAAAGTTATTTTTCTAAGTTTTTGTTTAAACCTTAGTGTCAAAATTGACAAACTTTGTTTTGACTGTTATTCTTCTGCGTAGGCATGTGTTGGGAAAGACAGCTGTACGATAGATGTATCAGGGGCCACACTTGGATGGGCTCAATGTGGTAATGACATTGTGGCTAAGAGGTTGGCAGTAGAAGCTACCTGTGTTCAGTATAACAGTTTCACTACGAATCTAAAACCAAAGAAGCATCAAACATGACGATGCTATCTTTAGATGTCAGGAAACACTTCAACCTCTAAAGAAGACTAATTGTTTCCTTGTAATTTGCCGACCCTTTGTATTACGGAGTTGCTTCAGCCCAATGTTGAAGAGAGGCATACAAGAGCCAAAATGTATATATGTATACACAAAAATGAAGTGAATGAATTTTAGTTTTTCTTACACAACTTGTAGATAGTGTTTCCTGTCCTATGTTATCCCGATTGGTGTCCTTAATATTAGCATTTATCAAATATTTCTAACTTTTATCCTTCGTGGTACAGTGAAGATTCATTTCAGCAGCAGAGCTTGTCTGTTTTACATATTATTACACTACGACACATATCAGTTTGCTAGTTGTGTAAACTAAATGATTGCACTATAATTTCATACATATTATACGATTTTACTAGAACATTTCCCCCATTGGAAATATTGTCTCCGTTTCTTGTTTTTATTGTTCATTTAAGGTTACTCTCACGTATTGTTTTATCCTTACCTAGCAGAGTAATCAAGTTTCTGGCAGAGGCTAGTCCAAAGGCTCCTGGGGATGAGCTACCCTGCTGTGTCTGCTTGGAACAAGTCAATGAGGGAGAAATCATCCGGACCCTTCCATGTTTGCATCAGGTGTGCACCCCTCGGTTCATCACCATTGAAGCATTTTCCTTTTCTTGTTGTTTATGACTAATTTCTGTAGATGTTATATGCTCTGTACTAGTTGTGGGATCTAAACTTCTATTTTGTATAAACTGTCAAAATTCCATTTAGTTATACATTGTCACCATCCTTCTCGATCCTTGTTTTGTTGATGTGCGCAGTTCCATTCCAACTGCATTGACCCATGGCTGCGGCAGCAAGGGAACATCCCCAGTCTGCAAGTTCAGAGCAAATTAATTGGTAGGAATGATGCTAAAACCGGAATTCATGATGTTCTGGTGTGGCAGTATACTCTCAGCCTGAGAGTCTCAGGTTCATATACATATCCACTTTTATTAAAGTTATAATCGACATGTACGGCGTACGCAGTCTATATTTAAGTATGTCAGCTATAGCATTTTGAGTTTTATTCCTGTCCTACCTCGTGTTTACAGAAGAGATAAAGATTGATTCTGCAAAAGAATAGCAAAACCTAGATATCTAGTTTAATTATGAGGTGATTACTGTTAACCATATCCTTATCTATCCCATTCTCTTGCTGTTTCTACCAACTAATTTCAGATACGATCATTTTCTTTTTCGTTTTACTTCACAGGTTGCTGCAAAATAACGCAACCGGAATAGCAATCTCTCACTCTAAGCTAGTTTGAACTTTGAGGTGATTTTTGTGCTAAACCTTATCCTTTTGTTTCTTCAAATCTTCGATTGTTTGCGTATAGTTTGTTTGTTCTACTTCATAAGACTTGTGATGTGTTCTGGGTTGTTATTATTCTCTAGTCTGCACATG